>JAXMNL010000557.1:19309-30955 GCA_035128595.1 Eptatretus atami
AACACACGCAAGAGAGAGATCTTGCGAACTGTTATATGTGCATTCTTTCGTTACTGTAGCCTGGTTCTGTGTGATTTACCGTTTGCTTGTCTGTTTGGTTGTGTCGAATTAGTGTCTTGTTTATTATATTTTTTTTGTGACCCCGTGTCAGTTCGTCGCGTTCGGGTTCCCCGTTTCCCTTCGTTTGAAAGTCTCGCGCCATCTTCGCATGGCAACGTAACGGGCCGCCTCTGGTCAGTGGGTGTAGACACTCACATACAGTATGCCCTGGAACCCGTCCGCGAAGTCGGCCGGACAATCCGTCGCGGTTCGGCTTACTTCCCCTGGCGAGTGCAGATGTACGAACGTACGCCCGCTTAAAAGCGGTTCGTGTCTCGGATGTGCAATGCGAGGGTAGACCCGAAAAGGCGTAGACCGGGGAGTACACGAGCGGTGCGCCCGCTTATGATCACCACTGCCGCTCCGGTTCCACCTCGAAACACGATCGATGGCCCGATCATTCCGACCACCACTGCCATTGGTCTAGCCACCCTCGAACCAATTGAAAAACAGGCTCAACATCGGCTAGCATTTCCCTGCTCCGGGCCGCCGGGATCACTATGCCCAGACTGCAGGACTCGACCCGGGCGCAAACGTGGGGTACGCCATGCACAAAACAACCGCACCGGCAGTAGGCCTCGATCGGGACGTTGGGTCAGCCTTCGCAGCACGCGCCATCCATGACCGCTATGACGGGGCCCATGAACTCTACCACACACACCGTAAGATGTCCCTGAGTGTTCAGACCGCCGTCGCGACTGACCGCAGTTGCAACGTTCGTCACGACCCGCCACCGAAAAGACTGTGCGTAACGGCCGCGTGGGTGCTCGCAACATACCGCGCGGACCTCCGGACCACCACCTGTCGTGCTCTGGCCCCTCGAGGCTCCCGACCACCTCTCCGCGTCTGTCGAAAGCCCACGCCGCTTCTGAAGCTGTATGTATGTCCTCCGTTCTTTTAGCCGTTGATTTGCAGAAACCATTTCCGAGCCTTGCGAAAATAGAAATAAACGATCTTCGAGCCCGGCCGCCGTTCAACGTCCGCGTGAAATCGCAGGGCGCCGGCGAGATGTATGCGAGCCAGCTCAATGACTCCTCTGCGCCCATGTGGGTCTTCACCTTCTCCACGCACGTCTTGAAACGCAGCCCGTCATCACTGGGCTCGTTCGGCACCACCAACTCATTCAGCAGTCGATAATGACCCGTTGTTAGCGAGGCGAGCAAGACCGATCCGCGCTTGCTCTCGCCGTTTACATCACTCGCGTCCGTAAATGTGTCCATTTTAGGGGTCCGAATCCTATAATTTTTGGACATCCGTGCCAGGAGCTCATTTCAAAATTAAAAGACCAATCGTTGGGGCTTCACACATTTTGAACTACCCCTCATTCGGACTTGCCTGCAAAATTTCACTTCCTACACCTTGTGATGAATGGATATCACCGTGTGCGGCATGATGCGCTGAGTTCAAAAAGTGCTCACTTGTATTTCTCCGATCAATAAAAGAAAATGAGAGCCATATAACGATTAATTGTTGTGGTTTTCCATCGTGAATGTGCACCTCATTAGCTATGCAGCAGTGTGTACCTCGGACCTGATTGGTGGAGCTGTGACTTTTACCTCATAGCTATGCACACGTGTCACCTCGGAACTGATTGTGGAGCTGTGACTTTTACCTCATAGCTATGCAGTCCGAATCACCTCGGAACATGATTGGTGGAGCTGTGACTTTTACTCATTAGCTATGCAGCCGTAACCTCGGAACTGATTGGTGGAGCTGTGACTTTTACTCATTAGCTATGCAGCCGAATCACCTCGGAACATGATTGTGAGCTGTTGTGACGCATTCCACAAGTTTTTGCTCCAAAGCTGAAACCTCCATCTGCTGTCCAATTTCAGGAACTGCACCTTACATGTGATTAATATTTCCGTCCTGATTTTGGCATCATTTTTATATTATCGTGTTTGATTTGCGTGAACCAAGCTGTCATCAAAATCTTGATAAATTGTGTTTGGCTGTCCGCATTTAAATCTCGCGAATATTAATCGCCGTGCGGTGTATAAACACGATTGGGTTTGATTTCTGCCTCGCGAATATTAATCGCCGCGGAACAAGCGGAAGAGGTTTTGTATCTCACGCATGCGCACAACGTGGAAAGAGGTTTTCTCAATCTCACGCATGACGCACAACGTGGAACGAGGTTATAAATCTCACGCGCATGCGCACAACGTGCAACGAAGTTTTGTATCTCACGCATGCGCACTAGAACGTGGAACGAGGTTTTGTATCTCACGCATGCGCGACAACGTGCGAACGAAGGTTTTGTAATCTCCGCGCATGCGCACAGACGGGAACGAGGTTTTGTATCTCGCGCATGCGCACAACGCGAACGAGGTTTTGTATCTCGCATGCGCACAACACGTGGAACGAGGTTTTTGATCTCAACGCATGCCGCACAACGCGGAACGAGGTTTTGTATCTCGCGCATGCCAAACGGCGAACGAGGTTTTTGGTACCACGCATCGCGCACAACGCGGAACGAGGTTTGTAATCTCACGCATGCGCACACCAGGAACGAGGTTTTTGTATCTCGCGCATGCGCACAACGGAACGAGGTTTTTAATCTCCACGCATGCGCCAACGCGGAACGAGGTTTTGTATCCCCCCGCTCCCCCCCCCCCCCCCCCCCCCCCCCCCCCCCCCCCCCCCCCCCTCCCCCCCCCCCCCCCGCCCGCCCTCCCCTTCAAACACGCTTGCGCACACGTGGAAAGCGAGGTTTATAATCTCACGCATGCGCAACGAACGCGGAACGGAGGTTTATAATTCACGCATCCGCACCAACGCGGAACGAGGTTTTGTATTCACGCATGCGCACAACGTGGAAACGAGGTTTATAATCTCACGCTTGCCGCAACAACGCGGAACGAGGTTTTGTATCTCGCGCATGCGCACAACGGGACGAAGTTTTGTATCTCAGCATGCACACAACGCGGAACGAGGTTTTGTATCTCATGCAGGCCACAACGGAACGAGGTTTTGTTATCTCCGCATGCGCACTAAACGGAACGAGAGTTTATAAGTATCCCGCATTGCGCCAAACGTGGAACGAGGTTTTTAATCTCGGCATCGCACAACGCGGAACGAGGTTTTGTAGTACTCAGCGATGAGCACAACGCGGAACGAGTTTATAAGATCTCAGCGCCATGCGCACACACGGAAACGAGGTTTTATCTCCGCATGCGCACAAGAGAAGAACGAGGATTTTGGTAATCTCGCGCTATGCGCACAAACATGGAACGATAGGTTTGTAATCTCGCTATGCACAGCAACGTGGAACGACGGTTATTGTTAATCTCGACAGCAGCGACAACACGGAAACGGAGGTTTGTATCTCACGCATGCGCACAACTACGGAACGAGGTTTGTATAACTCACGCATGCGCACAACGGCAGAACGAGGATTTTAATGCTCGGAGCCAGCGCACACGCAGAACGAGGATTTAAATCTCGCGCATGCGCACACGTGGACACGAGGTTTTGTATCACCAGCATGCACCAAACGTGGAAACGAGGTTTTAATCTGCGCCTGCGCACAACGCTGGAACGAGGTGTTGTATCTCATGCATGCCACAACGCGGAACGAGTGTTATTTTGAATCCCTGCCTATGCGCACAACCGTGAACGAGGTTTTTGTATCTCACGCATGCCACAACGCGGAACGAGTTTTATCTCTGCGCATGCGCACAAACGCAGAACGAGGTTTGTTGTATCTCGCATGCGCACAACGGAAACGAGTTTTTAATCTCCGCATGCGCAACAACGCGACTGAGGTTTTGTATCTCGCGCATTGCACACAACGCAACGAGGTTTTGTTTATTCACACGATGCGCACAACGCGGAAACGAGGTTTTTTATCTCGCGCATGCGCACAACGCGAGAACGAGGTTTTTTAATCCTCCGCGCTATGCGCACAACGCGGAACGAGGTTGTATCTCACGCATGCGCACAAACGGGAACGAGTTTTGTAATCTCGCGCTATGCGACACGCGGAACGATTGGTTTTTAACTCACGCATGCGCACAACGTGGAACGAGCGAGCGGGGATCGCCTGCTTTAACGTGAAAATGACGTCACGAAACCGGAAACACCATCAAATCTCGGGGTTCAAGCAGCGGGGATCGCCTGCTTTACGTGATACGTCACGAAACCGGAACACTCAAATCTCGGGGTTCAAGCAGCATGTATCGCCTGCTTTACGTGATGACGTCCACGAAACCGGAACACTCCAAAAATCTCCGGGGTTCAAGCACAATGATACGCCTGCTTTACGTGATGACGGTTCAAACGAAAACCGGAACACTCAAATCTCGGGTTCAAAGCAGGGCGGGGATCGCCTGCTTTACGGATGACGTCCACGAACCGAACCCTAAAATCTCGGGGTTCAAGGCGCGGGGATCGCCTGCTTTACGTGGATGAGCGTCACGAAAACCGGAAACACTCAAATTCGGGGTTCAAGCAGCGGGGATCGTCCCTGCTTTACTGGTGATGACGTCAGAAAACCGGAACACTCAAATCTCGGGGTTCAAGCAGCGGGGATCGCTGCTTTACGTGATTGAACGTCCACGAAAACCGGAAACCTAAAATCTCGGGGTTCAAGCAGCGGGGGATCCGCTTGCTTTTACGTGATGCGTCAACGGAACCGGAACCCTAAATCTCGGGGTTCAAGCCAGCGGGGATCGCCTGCTTTAACGTGATGACGTCACGAAACCGGAACACTCAACTCTCGGGGTTCAAGCAAGCCGGGATCGCCTGCTTAACGTGAATGACGTCACGAAACCGGGAACATCAATCTCGGGTTCAGCAGCGGGGATCGCCCTCTTTACGTGATGAACTTCACGAACCCGGAACACTCAAATCTCGGGGTTCATATGCCAGCGGGAATCGCCTGCTTTACGTGTATACGTCACGAAACCGGGAACACTCAAATCTTGGGGTTCAAGCAGGCGGGGTCGCTGCTTACGGTGATGACGTCACGAAACCGGAACACTCAAAGTCGGTTCAAGGCAGGCGGGGATCAGCCTGCCTTTAACGTGATGACTTCACGAAAACCGGAACACTCAAATCTCGGGGTTCAAGCAGCGGGGATCGCCTGTTTACCGTGGATGACGTCAGGCGAACCGGCACTCATTCTCGGGTCCAAGCCGCGGGGATCGCCTGCTTTACGTGAATGAACGTCACGAAAACGGAATAAACACTCAAATCTCGGGGTTTCAAGCAGCGGGGATCGCCTGCTTTACGATGACGTCACGAAAGCCGGAACCCTAAAATATCGGGGTTCAAAGCAAGCGGGGATCGCTGGCTTTTACGTGATGACGTCAGAAAACCGGGAACAACTCAAATCTCGGGGTTCAAGCAGCGGGGGATAACATGCTTTTACGTTGATGACGTCAACAAACCGGAAACCACATCTCGGGGATGCAGCAAGGCGGGGATCGCCTGCTTTAGTGATGACGTCACGAAACCGGAACACTCAATCTCGGGGTATCAGCAGCCGGGATCGCCCTGCTTTACGTGTGACCGTCACGAAACCGGGAACACTCAAATCTCGGGGTTCAAGCAGGCGGGGATCGCCGCTTACAGTGATGACGTCCAGTACAAAACCGGAACACTCAAAATCTCGGGGTTCAAGCAGCGAGGATGGCCTGCTTCGTGATGACGTAGAAACCGGAACCCTAAATCTCGGGGTTCAAGCAGCGGGGATCGCCTGCTTTACGTGAATGACGTCACGAAAACCGGAACCTAAAATCTCGGGGTTAGGCGCGGGGATCGCCTGCTTTAGTGTGACGTCACAAAACCGGGACAACCTCAAATCTCGGGTTCAAGCAGCGGGGAATCGCCTGCTTTTATAACGTGATGAACGTCACGAAACGCGGAACAACCTCCAAATCTCGGGGGTTCAAGCAGCGGGGATCGCCTGCTTTTTACGTTGGATGACGTCACGAAACCGAACCCTAAAATCTCGGGTTCAAGCAGCGGGGATCGGCCTGCTTTAACGTGATGACGTCACGAACCGGAACCCTAAAATCTTCGGAGTCAAGCAGCGGGGATCGCTGCTTTACGTGATGACGTCACGAAACCGGAACAACTCAAATCTCGGGGGTTCAAGCAGCGGGATCGCCTGCTTTAACGGATGAACGTCACGATACCTGAACACTCAAATCTCGGGTTCAAGGCATGCGGGGATCGCCGTGCTTTCGTTGGAGAGTCACAAAAACCGGGAACACTCAAATATCTCGGGTTCAGAGCAGCTGGATCGCCTGCTTAACTGATGACCTCAACGAAACGCGGAACACTCAAATCTCGGGTTCAAGCTAGCAGTGATCGCCTGCTTTCGTGAATGACGTCACTAAACCGAGAACACTTCCAAATCGCGGTTAGCAGCGGGATCGACTGCTTTACGTGAATGACGTCCAAACCGAACCACTACACATCTCGGGGTTCAAGCACGCGGGATCGCCTGCTTTACGTATACGTCAACGAAAGCCGGAACACTCAAAGTCTCGGGGTTCAAGCAGCGGGTCGCCTGCTTACGTGATGACGTCACAACCGGGAACACTCACAATCTCGGGTTCAACGCAGCCGGGGGCCTCTTTATCGTAATTGACGTCACGAAACCAGCGAACCCTAAATTCGGGTTCAAGCAGCGGGGATCGCTCTGCTTACGTGATGACGTCACGAACCGGAACAGCTCAAATCTCGGGTTCAAGCACGGGATCGCGCTTTAACGTGACGACGTCCACGAAACGCGAACACTCAATCTCGGGTCAAGCACGAGGATCGCCTGCTTTACGGTATGAACGTCACGAAACCAGGAACCCAAATCTCGGGTTCAAGCACGGGGATCCCTGCTTTACGTGAATGACAGTCACGAAAACCGTGAACACTCAAATCTCGGGATGTCAAGCAGCGGGATCGCACTGCTTTACGTGATGACGTCACCGAAACCGGAACACTCAAATCTCGGGTTCAATGCAGGGGGATTGCCTAGCTTACGTGATGACGTCACGATAACCGAAACACTCCAAATCTCGGGGTTTCAAAGCAGCGGAATCGCCTGCTTTAACGTGATGACGTCCACGATACCAACACTCAAATCTCGGAGGTTCAATGCAGCGGGGAATCGCCGCTTTACGTGATGACGATCACGAACCGGGAACCCAATCTTCGGGTCCAATGCAGCGGGATCGCCTGCTTACGTGATGAAGTCACGAAACCGGAAACACTCAATCTCGGGTTCAAGCAGCGTGGGATCTGCCTGCTTTTACGTGTACGTCAGCGAAACCGGAACCCTCAAATCATCGGGGTCAAGCAGCGGATCGCCTGCTTTACGTGATACGTCACGAAACCGGAACCTCATTCTCGATAACATCGGATCATGTACGGATTACGTAGGAACCGAAAATCGGCGCGGCGATCGCCGCATTACGTCGTCGAACCGACTCATTCAAGCGCGATGCGTACTAGACGTCACTGAACCGGAAACTCAATCTTCGGGGTTTCAAGCAACGGATCGCCTGCTTACGTGATGACTCACAAAACCGGAACACCTAAATCTCGGGTTCAAGCAGCGGGCAGTCGCCTGCCTTTACGTGATGACGTCACAAACCGAAACGTACAAATCTCGGGGTTCAAGCACAGCGGGAATCGCACCTTGCTTTAACTGATTGACGTCACGAAACGGAACACTCAAATCATCGGGGTTCAAGCAGCGGGGATTCGCCTGCTTTACGTGATGACGTCACAAACCGGAACACTCAAATCTCGGGGCTTCAAGCAGCGGGGATCGCCTGTTTACGTATGTCGTCACGAACCGGAACAACTCAATCTCGGTTCAAGCAGCGGGATCGCCTGCTTTACGTGAAACGTCACGAAACCGGAACCCTAAAATCTCGGGGGTTCAAGAGCGGGGATCGCCTGACTTTACCGTAGATGACGTCACGAAACGGACCACTCAAATCTCGGCGTTAAGCACAGCGGGATCGCCTGCCTTTTACGTTGATGACGTCACGAAACCGAACACTCAAATCTCGGGTTCAAGCAAGCGGGAATACGCTGTTTACGTGATGACGTCAACGAAACCGGAACAGCTGCAAATCTCGGGGTTCAAGCAGCGGGGATCGGCTCTGCTTATACGTATGACGTTCACGAACTCAGGAACACCTCAAATCTCGGGTTCACAGCAGCGGGATCTGCCGCTTTACGGAATGACCGTCAATAACCGAACCACTCAAATCTCGGGGTTCAACAGCGGGGATCGCCTACTTTACGTAGAGACTCACGAAACCGGAACACTCAAAATCTCGGGTTCAAGCAGCGGGAATCCCTGCTTTACGTGATGACCGTACGAAAACCGGAACTACATCAATCTTCGGGGATCAAGCACGGATCGCTGCTGATTACGTGAATGAGTCACGAAAACCGGAACCCAAAATCTCGGGTTCAAGCAGCGGGATCGCTGCGTTTACGTGATGAACGTCACGGAAACGAACACTCAAAATCTCGGGGTTCCAAGCACGGGGATCGCCTCGCTTACGGAATGACTTCCGAAACAGCGAACCCTCAAACTCGGGGTTCAAGCAGCGGGGATCGCCTGCTTTACGTGTACATCACGAAACGCGAGACCTCAGAATCATGGGTTCAAGCGCAGCGGGGATTCGCCCTGCTTTACGTGATGACGCACGAAACCAAACAACTCAATTCGGGTCCAACACGCGGGATCGCCTGCTTTACGTGAGATGACGTCACGAAACAGATACCCTAAAATCTCGGGTTTCAAGCACGCGGATCGCCTGCTTACGTGATGACGTCACAAACCGGAACACTCAAATCTTCGGTGTTCAAGCAGCGGATCGCCTGCTTTACGTGATGACGTCACGAAACCGGAAACACCTAATCTCGGGTTCAAGCAGCGGGAATGGCGCCCTGCTTTACGTGTGACGTCACGAAAACCGAACACTCAATCTCGGGGTTTAGCAGCGGTGATCGCCGCGCTTTACGTGAATTGAGCGTCCACGAAAACCAGGAACACTCAAATCTCGGTGTCAAGCAGCGGCGATTCGCCTGCTTTACGTGATGACTCACGAACACGGAACCCTAAAATCTCGGTTCAAGCAGGGGGATCGCCTGCTTTACGATGATGACGTCACGACAACACCGGAACATCAAATCTCGGGTTCACAGCACGGGGATCTGCCTTTTGTTACGTGATGACCGTCAACGAATCCGTGGACACTCTAAATCTTGCGGTTCCAAGCAGCGGTGAATCGCCTGCTTTACTGTGATGACGTCACGAAACCGAACCCAAAATCTCGGGTTCGGGTCAGCTACATGCGCTGACGGAACAGGGATTCAAGCGCGGTGCGCTGTTTACGTGAGACGTCACGAAACGGAACACTCAAATCTCGGGGTCAAGCAGCGGGGATCGCCTCTTTACTCATCGACGTCACGATAACCGGAACACTCAATCTCGGGTTCAAGCAGTGGGATCAGCCTGCTTTACGTGATGACTCATGGAAACCGGAACTCAAATCTCGGGTCAATGCAGCGGATCGCCGCTTCTGATGAACTCACAAACGCGAACACTTCAAGATCTCGGGGTTCAGCAGCGGATCGCCTGCTTTACAGTGATGTACGTCCACGGAAACCGGAACCTCAAATCTCGGGTTCAAGCAAGCGGGGATCGCTGCTTTACGTGATGACTCACGAAACAGCGAACCCTAAATCTCGGGGTTCAAAGCGCGGGATCGCCTGCTTTGACGTGATTACGTCACGAAAACCCGAACACTCAATCTCGGGTCAGACGGGGATCGCCTGCTTTACGTGATGACGTCACGAAACCGGAACACTCAAATTTCGGCGTTCAAGCAGCGGACCTGCCTTTACGTGATGACTCACGAAACCGAGACACTCAAATCTCGGGGTTCAAGCAGCGGGGATCGACCTCTTTCGTGTACGTCCAAACACCGGAACACAAATCTCCGGGTTCAAGCAGGCGAGCATGCTGCTTACGTGTGACGTCACGAAAAAAACCGGAAAAACCCTAAAATCTCTGGGGTTCAATCAGCGGGGATCGCCTGCTTTACGATGGAACGTCCGAAACGGAACACTCAAATCTCTGGGGGTGTTCAAAGGCATGCCGGGGGTGGAGAGGATACATCAGCCTGGCTTTACGCGTGATGAACGGGGGTCCAACGAAACCGGCAACTCAAAATCTCTCCTCCGGGGTTCAAGCAGCGGGAAAGGATTCGCCTGCTTAATACAAACTGTGATGACGGGTCACGGAAGTCTCTCTTGGTGATTTTGTGGTAAATCAAAACACCTTGGAACACTCAATAAATCCTCGGGTTTAAGAGGCACGGGGATCGCCTGCCTTAACGTGATGAACGTCACGAGACGAAACCGGACACCAAATAATCTTGGGTTTCAAGCAGATGCGGGGATCGCGCTGCTTTCAAGAAAAAAGATCGTGGATGACGTCACGCACTCCCGGAAAACACACCCTTCCTTCCCTCGGGTCTCACAAAACTGGGAGCTATAACTTACTTGGACATAAAGAAGGACATAAAACTACTCGCACTGCAACCATCTGATGAGAACCCTAAAATTATATTCCTCTCCCCCTTCGGGTTTCGCATCGGCGGTTGAGTGGGGGGATAGATAGGGACTATCCAAAGAGAGCCACTGGATTTTTCTAAAAAAAAAATTAAACAGTGATGTAGAATAACGGGGTTCGGGCCCGATTACGAAACGTGAAGATGACGGTCAGGAGAAACCCGCGAATCGGACAATACATACCTAGAGTTAGACAAAAATGCCAATTAAAAAAATCAAAGATCCTTTTCTTGGGTGTTGTGCTCTTTGGGTGTAGGATGGCTACTACTGAAGGGGTTCATACGACGATATAACTGATCAATACTACTACTGATTAACTGACTGTCACGCGGGGGGGGGTGGGGTGGGGTGGGTGAGGTTGGAAGGCAGGGGGGGCTGGGGCACACGACTAGAATTAGTATTACACTGATACCTGCGATGAGCCTACGGCATTGACATCTACGTCATACACTCGAGTTGGAACAATGATGGTTCCCTTTGCCTGTTTTGAATAGTTGTTCCACACAATATTGAATATATGAAAAAACATACCACAAAATTATCACATACACGTAGAGCGTGGAAATAATGCTGGCCATGAAAGACGGAAGGCTAAAGGGTGTATGAAGGGGCCATTACACGGTAGATAGGTTTAGGACAAACGGACTTCAGTAGGCTGGTGGTCGTCCCGGAAGGACGTCAATCAATGTCGTCTACATATGACAATGTGCGGTTTTAGTTACGTACAAATAGTCGTTCATAGCATGGTTACTTCATAGGTAGAGGTTAAAGCAACCGTTAATAGGTCTTAGGTCAGCATCCGTACAACATAGGTTTAAAGGCCGTTTACTCATTCAGGTCATAAAGCACGCTAGCGATTTGGTCAGGTGATTACAAATAGGTTCTAACTTGCCGTTAGTTGCATTGAGGGTTCCAGAGCACGTTAAACATAGCAGAGCA
>JAXMNL010000557.1:31162-44056 GCA_035128595.1 Eptatretus atami
GACATAACGGAGTGATTGAAAACTTCTTTACAGGAACTTGAATTTCTTTATCTGACCGGCAAGTGTTTATTTATTATTTTTTCAATTATTTTTGTCTCCCAAGTATTTATCTTCCGCGAGTGATTTTTCATGACAGGAAGTATTTAGTTAGTATTACAGAACGGGAGTGATTTTTGAAACTGTTTCCGGACTTTTAATTTCTTTTATTCATCCGACGGAAGTGTTTGTTTATTTATTTATTATTCAATTATTTTTTTCCCAAAGTATTTTATACTCGAAGTGATTTTTTTCATGACAGGAAGTGTATATTTAGTATTTAAGCATACCGGAGTGATTTTGAACTTGTTCCGGAAACTTTTATTTATTTATTCGGAAGGAAGTGTTTGGTTTATTATTATTTTATCAATTATTTTTTCCCTAAGTGTAATTTTATACTTCCGAAGTGTTTTTTATGACATAAAGTGTTTATTTCGTAGTTAAAACGGTGGTGATTTGGAGAACCTTACGGAACTTTTAATTTCTTTAATTATGACCGGAAGTGTTTATTTATTTATATTATTCTTCTCCAAGTATTTTATACTCCGAAGTGAGTGTTTTTTTTCATGATCAGAAAGTCGTTTACTTAGTATTTACATAGCGGGAGTGATTTTGATTCTTCGGAATTTTAATTTCTTTTATTCATGACGGAGTGATTATTTATTTATTTATTTATTCCATTCTTTTTCCATAAAGTTATTTATACTTCGAAAGGTGATTTTTCATGACAGGGTGAAGTGTTTATTTGTATTAACATACGGTGGATGATTTGATTTTAGGAACTGTCTGGTCTTTATTTCATGACGGAAGTGTTTAGGTTTTTTATTTATTTATTCATGGTTTTTCCCAAGTTAATTTTAACATCGAAAGTTATTTTTTTCATGAAGGAGTGTTTATTTCGTATGTAACATAACGGGAGTGATTTGAATCTTACGAATGTTAATTAGTTTTATTCATGACCGGATGGTTATGTTATTGTATTTATCTTATTCAATTAGTTTTCGAAATTAATTTATAACTTCGAAAGTGATTTTTTTCATTGACAGAAAGTTGGTTTATTTGTATTTAACATAAGGGGAGTGATTTTGAAACTCTGTACGAATTTTAATTTCTTTTATTCATTGACCGAAGTGTTCTTTATTTTTTATTTATTCAATTATTTGTCCAAAGTTCATTTATACTTCGAGTGATTTTTTTTCATGAAGAGTGTTTTATTTCGTATTTACAAACGGAGAGTGATTTTGAAACTTTTCCGGAACTTTAAGTTATTTTTGTTCATGACGGAAGTGTTTGTTTTATTATTATTTATCAATTATTTTCAAAGTTCTTTTATTCTTCGAAAGTTCTTGTTTTCAAAATGAAGGAAGTGGTTATTGTATTAACTATAGCGGGAGTGATTTTTGAAACTCTTTACGGAACTTTATTTTTTATTCAGACCGGAAGTGTTTTTATTGTTTTATTTTATTCATTATTTTTGCCAAAGTTAATTTTTATACTCCGAAGTTTTTGTTTTCATGAGAAGGTGTTATTCGTATTAACAAACGGGAGTGATATTTGAAAACTCTTTTAACGGAATTTAAGTCTTATCTGGAAGGAAGTGTTTATTATTTATTCAATATGTTTGCCCAGTTAATTTTAATGTTCCGAAAGTGATTTTCCATGACAGGAAGTACTTTACTTAGTATTTACATAAGCGGGAGGATTTTGAAACGTTTGCGACTTTTAATTTTTTATTATAGACGGAAGTGTTATTATATTTATTTTATTATTTTTTTCAAGTTAATTTTATATTGCCGAAAGTGATTTTTTTTTATGAAGAAAGTGTTTATTTGAGTATTTAACATAACGGGAGTGGATTTTGAAACTCTTCGATTTGTAAGTTATTTGTTCATGACGGAAGTGTTTTTTATTTATTTTTTATTCAATTAATTTTCCCAAAGTTAATTTTATCTTCAAAGTTATGTTTTCATGAGGAAGTGTTTATTTGTATTACATAACGGAGTGGATTTGAAACCTTAGGGACTTTTAATTTCTTTTATTCAGACGTAAGGTTTGTTTATTTATTATTTATGTCATGATTTATTTTCCCCAGTTAATTGTATACTTCGAAGTTATTGTTTCATGAAGGAAGTGTTTATTTCGTATTTAGATAGGGAGTGATATTTGAAACTCTTTAGGAACTTTTAATTTATTTTATTATGACCAGGAAGTGTTATATTATTAAATTATTTTGTCCCAAGTTCAATTTTATACTTGAAAGTGATTTTTTTTCATGAAGGAAGTTTTGATTAGTATTAACATACCGGGATGATTTTGAAACTCTTTGGGAACTTTTATTATCTTTTATTCATGACGGGAAGTGTTATTATATTATTTATTTATTCAATTTTTTTTCCAAAGTTATTTTTATATTCAAAGTGATTTTTTCGATGAGAACTGTTTATTTCGTATTAACATAACCGGGAGTGATGTTAAATCTTTCGGAACTTTTAAGTTATTTTTGTTCATGACTGGAGTGTTTGTTTATTTATTTATTTATTATTTCTTTTTCCAAAGTTAATTAGTCTCGCGAAGTTATTGTTTTCATGACGGAGTGTTATTCGTATTTACATAACGCGGAGTGGATTTTGAAATCTTTACGGAATTTTACTTCTTTTATCTGACCGGAAGTTTGTTTATTTATTTATTTATATCATTATTTGTTCCAAAGTTACTTTTTATACTTCCGAAAGTTATTGTTTTCATGAAGGAGTGTTTTATTTGTATTTAAATAACCGGGAGTGATTTTGAAACTCTTTAACAGATTTAATTTCTTTAATCTGACGAAGTATTATTTATTTATCATGAATTTTTTCTCCAAAGTTAATTTTATCTTGATAAGTGATTTTTTATCATGGAAAGTGTTTTTAGTATTTAACATAACGGGAGTGGATGTTTGGAATGTCTTTCCGGAACTTAATTTTTTATTATGACGGAAGTGATATTCTGTTATTTTTTTATTCCATTTAGTTTCAAAGTTAATTTTATACCTTCGCAAAAGTTATTGTTAGATGAAGGAAGTGGTTTATTTTGTATTTCACATAACGGGCGTGATTTGAAACTATTTTACGGAACTTAATTTCTTTTATCATGACGGCAAGTGCTGTTTATTTATTCAATTGGATTTTTCCCAAGTTATTTTATACTTCGAAAGTTATTGGTTTTCATGACAGGAAGTGTTTATTAGTATTTAACATACCGGGGTGATTTGGAACTCTTAAACGAACTTTAATTTCTTTTCTTCAGTGACCGGAAGTGTTTGTTTATTTTATTTTAATTGTATTCAATTTATTTTTCGCAAGTTAATGTAATTCCGAAAGTTATTGTATTCATGAAGGAAGGGTTTATTCGTATGTAACATAACGGAGTGGATTTTAACTCTTTACGGAAGTTTTAATTTATTTTATTCATGACGGAAGGTGTTTATTTTTTATCAATATTTTGTCCCAATAGTTTAATTTTATACTTCCGAAAGTTGTTTGTTTCATGACAGAAGGTATTTATTAGTATTACATAACGGGGAGTGATTTTGAAACTCTTTGCGAACTTTAATTTCTTATACATGACGGGAGTTGTTTATTTATTTATTTATTTATTCATTATTTTTTCTCCAAAGTATTTTATACTTCGGAAGTGATTTTTTTTCATGACAGAAGTGTTATTTCGTATTTAACATAAGCGGGAGTGATTTGAAACTCTTTCGGACTGTTTTAAGTTATTTTGTTATGACGGAAGTGTTTTGTTGATTATATTTTTGTTATCAATTATTTTTTCCAAGTTAATTTTATTCTTACCGAAAAGTTATTTTTCATGTACAGGAAGTGTTTATTTCGTATTTAACATAGACGGAGAGTGATTATGAAGCTCTTTAGGAACTTTTAATTTCTGTTTTTATGACTGGAAGTGTTTGTTTATTTTTATATTCAAGTTATTTTTTTTCCCCAAAGTTACGTTTAACTTATCGAAAGTTATTGTTTCATGACAGGAGAGTGTTTATTTGTATTTAACATAAACCGGGAGTGATTTTGAAACTCATGTTCCGGAAACTTTTAATTGTCTTTTATTCATTGCAACGGAAGTGTTTATTTATTATTTATTTATTGCAAATTATTTTTTCTTCAAGTTATTTATCTTCCGAAAGTGTTTTTTCATGACAGGAGTGTTTTATTCGATTTACATAACCGGAGTGAGTTTGACTCTTTACGGGAACTGTTTAATTTCTTTTATTCTTGACCGAAGTGTTATTTTCTTATTTTTTCAATATTTTTCCCAAAGTTAATTTTATACGTTCGAAAGTGATTTTGTTTCATGACAGGAAGTATTATTAGTATTTAACATAACGGGAGTGGATTTTTGAAACTCTTTCCGGAACGTTGAATTTTTATTATGACCGGAGTGTTTGTTTATTTATTTATTTATTCATTATTTTTCTCCCAAAGATTAATTTATATTCCGAAAAGTGATTGATTTTCAGACAGAAGTGTTTTTTTAGTATTTTAACATAACGGAGTGATTTTGAAACTTTCCGAACTTTAATTTTATTTATTCATGACGGAGTGTTTGTTATTTATTTAATTTATTCAAATTATTTTTCCCAAGTTAATTTTATACTTGTTAAATACAAAATAAACACTTCCTGTCATGAAAAAAATCACTTTCGGAAGTATAAACTTAACTTTGGGAGAAAAATAATTGAATAAATAAATAATAAATAAACACTTCCGGTCATGAATAAAAGAAATTAAAAGTTCTGGAAAGAGTTTCAAAATCACTCCCGGTTATGTTTAAATACTAAATAAACAACTTCTGTCATGAAAAAAATCACTTGGAAGTATACAAATTAACTTTGGGAAAAAATAATTGAATAAATAAATAAATAAACAAACCTTCGGTCATGAATAAATAATTAAAAGTTCGGAAAGAGTTTCAAAATGCTCCCGGTTATGTTACATACTAAATTAAACACTTCCTGTCATGAAAAATCACTTTCGGAAGTATAAAATTAACTTTGGAGGAAAAATAAATTGAATAAGATAATAAAGAGATAATGAATAAATAATAAAGCTCGGAAAGTAGTTTTCAAAATCAAAACTCCCGGTCATGTAAATACTAAATACAACACTCTGTATGAAAAATCACTTTCGGAAGTATAAAATTAACTTTGGGGAAAAATAATTGAATAAAAAATAAATACTTCGGTCATGATAAAAGAAATTAAAAGTTCTGGAACGAGTTTCAAAACACTCCCGGTTATGTTAAATACTAAATAAACACTTCTGTATGGAAAAAACATTTGGAGTATAAAAATTAAACTTTGGGGAAAAAATAATTGAATAAATAAATAAATACTTCCGGTCAATGAATAAAAGAAATTAAAAGTTCCGGAAGAGTTTCAAAATCACTCCCGGTTATGTTAAATCTAAATAAAAAACTTTTTCCTGTCATGAAAAAAAATCATTTTCGAAGCTATAAAATTAACTTTGGGCGGAAAAAAATAATTGAATCAATAAAATAAAAAACAACACTTCGGTCATGAATAAAAGAAATTAAAAGTTTACCGGAAGAGTTTTCAAATCACTCCCGTTATGTTAAATTACGAAATAAAAACTTCTGTCATGAAAAAATCACTTTCGGAAGTATAAAATTAACTTTGGGGAAAAAAATAACTTGAAATAAAAAAATAAATAAATTAAACACTTCCGGTCCAATGAATAAAGAAATTAAAAAAGTTCCGTAAAAGAGTTTCAAATCACACTCCCGGTTCATGTTAAATACTAAATAAACACTTCCTGTCATGAAAAATCACTTTCGGAGTATAAAATTAACTTTGGGGAAAAAATAATTGAATAAAAAATAAGCACTTCCGGTCATGAATAAAGAAATTAAAAGTTCCGTCAAGAGTTCGAAATCATCCCGGTTTTTATGTTTAATACATAAACACTTCCTGTCATGAAAAAAAAATCATTTCGAAGTATAAAAGTTAACTTTGGAGAAAAAATATTGAACATAAATAAATAAATAAATAAACACTTCTGGTCATGAATAAAAGAAATTAAAAAGTTCCGTAAAGAGTTTCAAAAATACTCCCCGGTTATGTAAATACGAAATAAACACTTCCTGTCATACGAAAAAAAAAATCACTTTCGGAAGTATAAAATTAACTTTGGGGAAAAAAATAATTGAAATATAAATAAATAAACACTTCTGGTCAATGAATTTAGAAATTAAAAGTTCGTAAGAGTTCAAAATCACTCCTGGTTATGTGAAATACTAAATAAACTACTTCCTTTCATGAAAAAATCCTTTCGGAAGTATAAAATTAACTGGGGAATAATTGAATAATAAATAATAAATAAACCTTCCGGTCATGCATCAAAGGAAATTAAAAGTACCGGAAAGAGTTTCAAAATCACTACCCGGTTTATGTTAAATACAAAATAAACAACTTCATGTCATGCTGTAAAAAATCACTTTCGAAGTAAATTACTTTTGGAAAAAAATAATTGAATAAATAAATAAATAAATAAATAAATAAACACTTCCGGTCATGAATAAAATAATAAAGTTCCGGAAAGACTTTCAAAATCACTCCCGGTTATGTTAAATACTCAAAAAATAATTGATAAAATAAATAAATAAACACTTCGGTCATGAATAAAATAAATTAAAAGTTCGGAAACAGTCTTCAAATCATCCGGTTATGTTAAATACTAAAAAAACACTTCCTGTCATAAAAAAATCAACTTGCGGAAGCCATAAAATTAACTTGGGAAAAAATAATTGAATAAATAAATAAATAAATAAACCACTTCGGTCATGAATAAAACAAATAAAAGTTCCGAAAGAGTTTCAAAATCATCCGGTTTGTTTAATACTAATAAACTTCCTGTCATGAAAAAATCACTTTTGGCAGTATACAAATTAACTTGGGGAAAACTATTGAATAAAAAATAAATAAATAAACTTCCGGTCATGAATAAAAAAATTTAAAAGTTTCCGGAACAGAGTTTCAAAAATCACTCCCGGTTATGTTAAATCCTAAATAAACACTCTGTCTGAAAAAATCACTTTCGGAGTATAAAAATTAACTTTGGGGAAAACTAATTGAATAAATAAATAAATACATAAACACTTCGGTCATGAATAAAAGAAATTAAAAGTTCCGGAAAGAGTTTTTCAAAATCACTCCCGGTTATGTTAAATACGAAATTAAACACTCCTTCATGAAAAAAATCACTTTTGGAAGTATAAAAATTAACTTTTTGGAAAAATAGGATAAATAAATAAATCAAATAATCCTTCCGTCATCAATAAAAGAAATTAAAGTTCGCGGAAAGAATTTCACAATCACTCCGGTTATGTTACATACTAATAAACACTTTTGTCAATGAAAAAAATCACTTCGGAGTAAAAATTAACTTTGTTAGAAAAAATAATTGATAAATAATAAAATAAATACAACTTCCGGTCATCGAAATAAAGAAATTAAAAGTTCGTAAAGAGTTCAAATCAACTCGGTTTATGTTAAATATAAATAAACAACTTCTGTCATGAAAACAATCAACTTTCGGAAGTTATAAAATTAATTTTTGGGAAAAAACTATGTGAATTAAAATAATAAATCACTTCGGTGCATGATATAAAGAAATTAAAGTTCCGGAAAAAGTTTCAAATCCTCCGGTTTATGTTCAAATACTAATAAACCTTCTGTCATGAAACAATCACTTCGGAAAGTATAAAATTAACTTTGGGGAAAAAAATAATTGAATTAAATAATAAATCTCCGGTCATGATAAATTAAATTAAAAGTTCTGGAAGAGTTTCAAAATATCCCGTTATGTTAAAATACTAAATAAACACTTCCTGTCTGAAAAAATCACTTTCGGAAGTTACAAATTAACTTTGGGGAAAAAATAATTGAATAAATAAATAAACACTTCGGTCATGAATAAAGAAATTAAAGTTCCGGAAAGAGTTTCAAATCATCCCGGTTATGTTAAATACTAATAAACCTCTGTCATGAAAAAAATCACTTTCGAAGTATAAAATTAACTTTGGGGAAAAAATATTGAATAAATATAAATAAACAAACACTTCCGGTCATGAAAATAAGAATTAAAAGTTCGGAAAGAGTTTAAATCACTCCGGTTATGTAAATACGAAATAAACACTTCTGTCATGAAAAAATCACTTTCGGAAGTATAAAATTAACTTTGGGAAAAAAATAATTGAATAAAAAATAATAAATAAACACTTCCGGTCATGAATAAAAGAAATTAAAAGTTCTGGAAAGAGTTTCAATCACTCCCGGTTAATGTTAAATCAAATAAACACTTCCTGTCATGAAAAAATCACTTTCGGAAATTAAATTAACTTTGGGGAAAAAATAATTGACATACAAAAATAAACAAATTCCAGGCATGAATAAAAAGAAATTAAAAGTTCCGTAAGAGTTTCAAAATCACTCCCGTTATGTTAAATACGAATAAACACTTCCTGTACATGAAAATCACTTTCGGAAGTATAAAATTAACTTTGGAAAAAAATAAATTGAAAAATAAATAAAATAAACATTCCGGTCATGCTAAAGAAACTTAAAGTTCGTAAAGAGTTTCAAATCACTCCGGTTATGTTAAATACAGAAATAACACTTCTGTCATGAAAAAAATCACTTTCGGCAGTATAAAATTACTTGGGGAAAAAATAATGAATAAATAAATAAATTAAACACTTCGGTCATGATAAAAGAAATTAAAAGTTCCGAAAGAGTTTCAAAATCACTCCCGGTTATGTAAATACTAAATAAACTTCTGTCATGAAAAAATCACTTTCGGAAGTATAAAATTAACTTGGGAAAAAATAATTGAAAAATAAATAAATAAATAACACTTCCGGTCTCGCATAAAGAAATAAAGTTCCGAAGGTTTCAAATCACTCCGGTTATGTTAATACGAATAAACACTTCCTGTCATGAAAAAAATCACTTCGGAAGATAAATTACTTTGGGGAAAAAATAATTGAATACAATAAATAAATAAATAACACTTCCGGTCATGAATAAAAAAATTAAAGTTCCGAAAGAGTTGTCAAATCACTCCCGGTTATGTGTAAATACTAATAAACACTTCCTGTCATGAAAAAAAATCACTTTCGAAGTATAAAATTAACTTTGGGGAAAAACTAATTGAATAAATAAATAAGATTAAAACTTCGTCATGATAAAAAAATTAAAGTTCCTGGAAAGAGTTTCAAAATCACCCGGTTATGTTAAATACTAAATAAACACTTCCTGTCATGAAAAAAATCACTTTGGAAGTATAAAATTAACTTTGGGGAAAAAATAATTGAATAAATAAATAATACACTTCCGGTCATGAATAAAAAATTAAGTTCCGGAAAGAGTTTCCAAACATCACTCCCGTTATGTTCAAATATAATAAACACTTCCTGTATGAAAAAATCACTTTCGGAAGTATAAAATTAACTTTGGGGAAAAAATAATTGAATAAATAAATAAATACTTCGGTCATGATTAAAAGAAATTAAAAGTTCTGGAAAGAGTTTCAAATCACTCCGGTTATGTTAAATACTAAATAAACACTTCCTGTCATGAAAAAAATCACTTTCGGAAGTATAAAATTAACTTTGGGGAAAAAAATAAAATATAATAAATAAAAAACTTCCGGTCATGATAAAAGAATTAAAATTCGGAAAGAGTTCAAATCACTCCGGTTATGTTAAACTAATAACACTTCCGTCATGAAAAAATCATTTCGGGAAGTATAAAATTACTTTGGGGAAAAATAATTGAATAAATAAACTAAATAAACAAACACTGTCAGGTCATGATAAAAGAACTTAAAGTTCCGAAAGAGTTTCAAATCACTCCGGTTATGTTAATACGAAATAACACTTCTGTCATGAAAAAATCACTTTTCGGAAGTATAAAAATTAACTTTGGAGAACAAATTGAATAAATAAATAAATAATAAACACTTCCGTCATGAATAAAAGAAATTAAAAGTTCCGTAAAGAGTTTAAAATCACTCCCGGTTATGTTAAATACTAATAAACACTTCCTGTCATGAAAAAAAATCACTTTCGGGTATAAAATTAACTTTGGGAAAAATAATTGAATAAATAAAAACACTTCCGGTCATGAATAAAAGAAATTAAAAGTTCCGTAAAGAGTTTCAAAATCACTCCTGGTTATGTGATACTAAATAAACACTTCTTTCATGAAACAAAATCACTTCGGAAGTATAAAATTAACTTTGGGGAAAAAATAATGAATAAATAATAAATAACTAAACCTTCGGTCATGCATAAAAGAATTAAAAGTTCCGGAAGAGTTTCAAATCACTCGTTATGTTAAATAAAACTAAAACACTTCTGTCATGAAAAACATCACTTGCGGAAGTAAAATTAACTTTGGGAAAATAATTGAATAAAAAATAATAAACACTTCCGGTCACTAAAATAAATTAAAGTTCCGAAGAGTTTCAAAATCCACTCCCGTTATGTTAAATACTAAATAAACACTTCCTGTCATAAAAAAAATCACTTTCGGAAGATAAAATTAACTTTGGGAAAAAAATAATTGAATAAATAAATAAATAAACACTTCCGGTCATGAATAAAAAATTAAGTTCGCGAAAGGTTTCAAAATCCTCCCGTTATGTTAAATCTAAATAAACACTTCCTGTCATGAAAAATCACTTTCGGAAGTATAAAATTAACTTTGGGGAAAATAATTGAATAAATAATAAATAAACAACTCCTTCCGGTATGATAAATAAATTAAAGTTCCGTGAAGAGTTTTCAAAATCACTCCGGTTTGTTAATACTAATAACACACTTCCTGTCATGAAAAAAATCACTTTCGGAAGTATAAAATTAACTTTGGCGAAATAATTGAATAAATAAAAATAAACAACACTTCCGGTCATGAATAAAAAAATTAAATTCGTAAAGAGTTTCAAAATCACTCCGGTATATGTTAATACTAAATAAACACTTCCTGTCATGAAAAATACTTTCGGAAGTATAAAAATTAACTTTGGGGAAAAATAATTGAATAAATAATAAATAAATAACACTTCCGTCATGAATAACGAAATTAAAGTTCCGGAAAGAGTTTCAAAATCACTCCCGGTTATGTTAATACTAAATAAACACTTCTGTCATGAAAAAATCACTTTCGGAAGTATAAATTAATTTTGGAAAAAATAATGATAAATAAATAAATAAATAATCACTTCCGGTCATGAATAAAAGAAATTAAAAGTTCTGGAAAGAGTTTCAAAATCACTCCCGGTTATGTTAAATACTAATAAACCTTTCTGTCATGAAAAAAATCACTTTCGAGTATAAAATTAACTTTGAGAAAAATAATGAATAAATAAATACAATAAATAAACATTCCGGTCATGAATAAAAAGAATTAAAGTTCGTAAAGAGTTTCAAATCACTCCCGGTTATGTTAATACGAAATAAACACTTCCTGTCATGAAAAAATAACTTCGAAGTATAAAATTAACTTGGGAAAAAATAATTGAATAAATAAATAAATAAACAAACACTTCCGGTCATGAATAAAGAAATTAAAGTTCCGTAAAGAGTTTCAAAATCCACTCCGGTTATGTTAATACGAAATAACACTTTCCTGTCATGAAAAATCACTTTCGGAAGTAAATAAATTAACTTTGGAGAAAAAATAATAGAATAAATAAATAAATAAGCACTTCGTCATGAATAAAGAAATTAAAAGTTCGTAAGATTTCAAAATCACTCCCGCTTATGTTAATACTAATAAACACTTCTGTCATGAAAAACAATAACTTCTTGGAAGTATAAATTACTTTGGAGAAAAATAATAGAATAAATAAAAATAATAACACTTCCGGTCATGAATAAAAGAAATTAAAAGTTCCGTAAGGTTTCAAATCACTCGCCGTTTATGTTACATACGAAATAAACACTTCTGTCATGAAAAAATCACTTTGGAAGTATAAAATTAACTTTGGGAAAAAAATAATTGAATAAATAAACAAACACTTCCGGTCATGAATAGAAATTAAAAGTTCCGTAAAGAGTTCAAAATCACTCCGCGGTTATGTTTACATACAATAACACTTCCTGTCATAAAAAAATCACTTTCGGAAGTATAAAATTAACTTTGGGAAAAAATATCGAATAATAAATAAATAAATAACACTTCCGGTCATGAATAAAAGATTAAAAGTTCGGAAAGTTTCAAAATCACTCCCGGTTTATGTATACTAAATAAACACTTCTGTCATGAAAATCACTTTCGGAAGTATAAATTAACTTTTGGAGAAAAAATAATTGAATAAATAATAAATAAACCTTCCGGTCATGATAAAGAATTTAAAGTTCCGTAAGAGTTTTCAATCACTCCCGGTTATGTTAAATACGAAATAAACACTTCTGTCATGAAAAAAATACTTTCGGAAGTATAAATTACTTGGAAAAAAATAATTGAATAAAATAATAAACACTTCGGTATGAATAAAAAAAATTAAAAGTTCCGGATAAGAGTTTCAAAATCACTCCCGGTTATGTTAAATACTAAATAAACACTTCCTGTCATGAAAATATCACTTTCGGAAGTATAAAATTACTTTGGGGAAAAATAATTGAATAAAAGACTAAATAATAACATTCCCGGTCATGCAAAAAGAATTAAAAGTTCGGAAACGATTTCAAAATCACTCACCGGTTATTTAATACTAACATAAACTTCTGTTCATGAAAAAATCACTTTTCGGACAGTATAAAATTAACTTTGGGAAAAAA
>JAXMNL010000558.1:9775-25693 GCA_035128595.1 Eptatretus atami
GAAGCAAGCATTCAGATAATATGAATGAGGGAAGTGGCAAAAAAAATAAACTCTAATTATGAATGAAAACCACTGCACAGCAACATGTATTCCAAGTCAAGGCATTGTCACGAAACAGTGGCGTGAACAAAATGGGATATAGAGCCAGCAGAGGTATAAACACAGAGAATGCGCTTGATAAAAGGCATATACACTTAAATAGGCGTTAATTATCATTATCAAAAGGGGTGTTTTAAATGTTCACCCAAACACCAGTTTTCGCACTCTGTGCAAGCTCCCTTGGAGTTCCTTAGTAATGCACATGCACAAGTATATTTAGACAAGTATAGGAATATTTCAACGTCGTATTTGGGAGTTATGGAAGGAAGAACAAACTGATGACTGCCTGCACAATTCTGACAATTTATTAGCTACGCGAACGTAGTGAGCATTAATACTCGTAACGACAGTAGCAACATGAAAAGAAAAATAGAGAACGAACAGAACACAATGTGGAGACGACCACAGAACAGAGCACTGAGGAATTCTAAGAGGAAATATCAGTAAGTGTTGGCTATGACTTTTGCTTCCGGTTTTATGATCATGGGAATGATAGCGTACCCGAGAGAGATTGATACCGGGAAGTGTTTATTTAGTTTATTTATTGTTATATTTCTTCAATTGTGTTGGACAACACAAGAAAGCAAGAACTACCGTTTTTGTGCCGCACGACAGAGAACAACACACAAACACAGAGGGTACAAGAGGTACACGAATGACCCAAATGTAACCACAGCGCAATATTTATTTTTGTTCACCCGGAGACAGAGTGGGAGCAGACAAGAGGAGAGAGAAGGAGAGAGGAGCAGAAGATATGTGTGATTTTGTGGAGTATTTGAAGAGAGAAAGGGTATCGTCATTGATCTTATGCACCGGGAGAGGGGATCAGAAGAGAGAAGCGCCAGAGAGAGCGCGGAAGAGAACAGGCAAGGAGCGGGGAACAACAAGCAGAGAAGAGGGCAGACAGAGACGAAGGCCAGGAAGCGAGAAGAGAGAGGGGCAGAGAGAGAAGATGTTGGTGTTCCCTTGTAGAGTATGATGTTATAGAAGAGACAGAAGGGGGTGAGGAGGCAGAAGAGCTGTTAAAGAAGGAGAGAAGAGAGCTCTCATTTGGACCTTAGATTGTACTATGATTGAATATGAGCCTAGACCTAAATTAAAGGAATTTGATTCCATAAAAACCGTGTCTGCATCAGCATTTCCTCTCCCGCCCTCGCCGCACCCAAGCAACTGGGGCATACAACCCCCGTCATGTGACAAAGTTTCCTCTGGCCTCTACCTGAATGCTCATTTTTTGAATACAATTTCTTACTTAATATTATTTCTATGTTTCTTCGTACAGACCAGCATAGAAATGGAGTTCACTCTACCAAAACACCACCCCAATAATAGGGCTGGTGCTGACCCTGCTATCCTTCCCTCAAGGCTTCACCGACTGTGGAACCAAGGCATTTACGGAATCATTGGTATATACATTATACAAATCAACAAACAATTTCTACCACCCAACCAACAAAAAACACTTATTCTTATTTTTATTATTTTTCTTGTTTGTTTTTATGTGTTATATAGAAGCTCTAAGCAAAAGTTTTTATATCAAAAAAACACTGGCAAAAGAAACCCACATCCAACTACACATCTCTCTCCAACGTGGTCCAAGGATCGAACAAAGGTCTTTCCTGTCTACAAACCCTACAAACCATACACTCATTACTATTACCACATACGCCGGATCTCTCTCTGATTTTTTTTTTTTTATTTGTATTTTTTTTTTTTTTTCCTTTTTTTTGTTATTCTTTCTTTTATCCTTTCTATACGCCGAAACGCCGTCCAAAGGTACCCACCACACTACCCTTCTCGCGATGAAAACTTCACTACACAACAAAACTATAGCTCAAAAACCCTTGTCACTCCAATTTAATCCGTCCTTTTTTCCCCCTTGTGGAACATCAAACTACCTCTCTTCATCCCAAATTTATCCTCACCAGCGTCTTCAACAAGCTGTTCCAACACAGCACATAACCTACTTATCTTCCCCCTCCAAAAACAAACAAATCTTATTCCTAAAAAACCATCCATTGCTGCATAAGGCTACAATTTTATATTCTTCCTTCTTCTTGCGTATGGCACGATGTTGACGTGACCGGGTAGCTATCATTTTTGTTGGGCCAAATGTACCTCACCTATTTCAGACCTTCCTGGGCTGTTATCGCTCGTAACTTCCTCTTACTACCATTCGTGCACGTGATAA
The DNA here is from genome assembly GCA_035128595.1 of Eptatretus atami. Classification (NCBI taxonomy): domain Eukaryota; kingdom Metazoa; phylum Chordata; class Myxini; order Myxiniformes; family Myxinidae; genus Eptatretus; species Eptatretus atami. The sequence continues at coordinate 12,066 of JAXMNL010000558.1, forward strand.
CGGTCTGGTCCTGGGTGTTTATCATTCTCGCCTTGTAGTTCGTCTTAAGGAAGTGATACAGGCTGGTCACCATCTTCGATACTGGTGTTTAATTCAGCGTGCCGCCAACGGGACTCATACTCTAGTGACTCACGGAGTACTCTATATGCTCGACATTATTTGTGGGATGTTATGTATTTAAATTGCTTTTGACAATGTTACTTATGTAGATTGCAGTCGATGGTTCCCACACTTGGACCTACTCCCCATTTAAGTAACAAATTCGGAATCTTGTTGATTATGGGGTTTATATTGGACAACTGTCAATGTGTGTCTCAAGGTCATCTTGGTTTATTTCTGCTTTAGTGCGTCTCTATTTTGTCGAGCTTGTAGGACTTGTAGCATTACCTCATACCACAGTGCCTGTGGACAACACACACTCAGGAGCAGGTGCGGATATACATTTTACATAATCCTATTCATGGTAACAAAATAAACACACAGTTTTTTTAATAATAAAGCCCTGCTTGTGAAGGCACCATTACCAGAGAAACACCAATCCACAACCAGATTTTTAGTCCGGGTTGTGAATCAACCCAGACACAAGACACCAACAAAGATAAGTTTGCTACTTCTGCACCCATCCTTTCTGAAAGAGGATGCCCTGGTTAATGTTGTATTAAATTAATGGAGACAATTTTATGGGCAGGTCAAAATCATTTTACACTGTACAGTATGAAAGAATGTAACAGGAGGAAAAAAATATCCCATACAACGCTGGAACAAGTAACATTTTTTTGTTTCTCTCCTTTGTTTGTTTAGGTTGTTTTGGATGATACAGACGAACTACAGGGTGTTTCAAAAAGAGTGATGCAACTTCAATGTGTATTCACAAAGAAACAGAAACCCAGGAATGTGAACGCAACATTTCTTGAAAACCTTTGAAACATGGTATTTTCTTCACTGATTGCTATTGCAATAAGTCACTGCGCAGAGATAGTGAGAGGCCCAAGGTCTGATATTAGCATTACACAAAATCGCTTGGTATTTACGTTCTTGATGTGTGTGCCCCTCCCGTGTTTTATGACTGGCATTGATCTGAATCCAAATTTCTTGTCCAACTTTCCTGTCGGTCTCATGTGCAACTGCCGGGAGGGAGTCTGAACACGCTCCTGCTTCAGATCATCCAGTGGGTGGCAGGGGCGGTTGGCGAAGACAGAGCCATGGTAGCACCCCAGAACCAGTCGTCCAGAGGGTTCAAGTCTCGGCTATGGGGTGCCTATTTTTCTAGTTTTTCATGAGTTGGTTATTTATTTTCAGGTGCAATTTGAGGTCAGTTTCTGAAGAGCTGGTCTCGTAGGTATAAGTGATGGTGTCCACTTTCAGCTGTATGTTCAGGTGGTGGTCACGCCTCCTGTATTAAATCCAGGTCTTTGTCCTGATGCTGATTTGGGGTGATCTCATTTGGGCTAGGTCATATATAATTTTTGGTATATTTCTGCATGCATGGGCCGTGTGAAATTGCTGTCTCACTGTGTTTGTTATTTCGTTTAATTCTGTCCTTGTTTTTTTGTTTGTTCATTCTTAAGCTATAAGGCCCCTAGTTGTTTCCCATCTGGCATTTAAGGTGCAGAAGCATGTGACCTTAGGCCTTTCAGGTACCTCCCAATGAATCTCCTCAGGTGGCTCTGCCCCCAGAAAACGTTGTTGTGGTCGTTGATGGGCACCGTTCAAGTGGAATGGGCTGTTCAATCACTAAACCAGATCAGGTTGGGTCGAGTTTGGTTTTGGTTTATCAGGTTGAGCCTGCCACTGTGGGGCCCTTGGTTGCTCTGGTGTGCACTGTACCTTGTTGCTCAAAATCTTTCCAATACGTTGAAATGGTTCAGAACATTTTCTCTGTGCCTTAGTTTGTTACATTGATTTAGTCTTCTCATACTCCAGTATTGGAGTCCACGCACTTTTTTGTCTTCTGCTTCATGTCAATGGCATAGTTAGCTATGGAGCTAGTATATTTCCTTAGGGTTACAAATTTATTTTCTTCTTTTTTTTTTTCGTATTTAACACTACCCAAACGTAAAAAGGAAAACAGTATAGGTCAACCAAGAGTTGGTGTCAAAGCCAAACCCATGCTCGGCCTTGTTTATACATTTATCGTTTTTAAAAGACAGTCTTAATAATTAATATTTTTTAATAAAGCATTTGCAGTGAAGTCTGATCCAAATAATTTTAAAGCAAATATAAATGGTATTTGTAATATTGTAATCAGTAACAGAGCGCAAATTGAGCACAATATAGCCCAACAATATACAGAATTGTGCGACTAATGGAAAACAGCATCTGTTGCCATGGCAACCTCTTTAGATGACGAACGTGTTCGTGGCACACTGTCTCCACAGTCTTACTGTTATTGTATTCCAAATATGATAAATCGTTGATATTATTGTTTTGAAAACTTTTGGGGATGTTAGAGTGCGGACAGGTATTTATTGTGCTACTGGATGTGTTACGGGTTCTAGACAGACTAGCACAGACTAGATTTCTTGTGAGGGACCGGACGACGGTTAATTCTTTTCTTAATACCTCTTCTTCGATTTAGTATTAATGGGCGTAATAAAAAATAGTGTGATAGATAAAAACATTTAGAAAGGAAAAATAACTTGCACCAAAAATTTTAACATTTCACCTCTACTTGCTGCATGTTCAGCGCTCACTGCCGGGGGTATCGCTATAAGCTCTTCTGTTCTTCGAACAGGCCGACTTAAAAAACAAAGAAATGGCAGGAAGTCAAAAGTTGCATCAATCTTTTTAAACACCTGTACAATTACCTTAACAATGCAAAGAGTGAATTAAAATGCTTCTGCATATTATGGTACACTTATAAAAATAATCAATCATAAATTTAAGCTCCGATCGACTTTAAGGTCAGGTTTCATCTCAGCAGTTTTTTTGCCATGAAAGCGCCAGCAGTCAATCATTTATCATGTTTTGAACATCACCAACTAGTAAACCAATCAAACAATAACCTGTCACTGTGATTGGGATCACTATTGAACAATTGTCTGTGGCTTTCCACTATACCAGTGAGGTATTTACTGTTTGTCTCATATGAAATGTTAAAATAACCGCCTCAAACACCATGAAAGCATGTTAAAAATCATGCCTGAAATATCATAGGTTAAAATCATGTCGGACAACAATCATGATGGATTGTTAAAATTATGAATATTTCATATACATCGACTTTCATCAGTTGTGATTTGAACTCTAATATACTTGGCATTGGAGTCATTCATGTAAGGTAAGCCTGAATTATTGCACATGATTTCAAATTTGTATATGTTCATCAGAGGATACATGGATAAGGCATTCTGTTCTTCTGCTCCAACTTTCTTATCTTTTCAAATCCACCCAGGCACGGCCAAGTGAGTGGCCTTACAAAAAAAAGAACACGGGAAGGAAAAAATAATAAATAAATAAAATAAATAAACAGCCAGCACTGCCTCCCCCTCAGGTAATGTGCACCATTTGGAGGCGGCGAGCAAACAACCTCCGGCCCAGGTTGCCTTGCCATGTATTGCCATGCCTTGCCTGTTGCTTGTCAACTGTTTGCTGTTGCCCTTGTCACCCTCATCCTCTCCCACAAATCTGCTTATCATTTCTGCAATGGACCAACAACCATTTATGGCCTGCCGATCTGCTGTAGACATTCAATGAAGACCTGCGATTAATTGTATATAGTGTAGTGTTTGAACCCACATGATCATATGTGTATCGATAAAAGATTGATTTAGAACTATCTAAGTATGTGTCCTGACTGAATGTGTAAGGAATACATACACAAAGGCTTTAGGTTTCATTTTTTGAATTTCTTAGCACATGTAATGAAGATAATTTTCCTCACAAAAATGTTGCACTTTGATTTGATAAGCTAGGTTCAGGTGCTAAGGGACTACACCTGAAATATACTGAAACCAGCAGACTCGGACGGTCTGGTACGGAGGAGGGGGAGTGTGACGGTTTTTGGAGACCCCGGGGAGGGCACATACAAGAAAATGAGGCAAACCCTCATTCGTTATTCTCCGTAGTATAATTGGTGGAGCTAAATTGATCTCTGTATCAGTTGAAAGAGAAATATGCCTTGTGTTTGGTAAGCAGGAATCAAAACCCCATTAGTGACTTTTAATCTCCATATGTTTATCTCCAACATGCTTTCTCCAAAAAATTACAAAAACCAACAGTCAAGACACCATATTGCCAAGCCAGCGATAACTGAAGGGAACATCATTAAGTAAGCGCGGAGATCAGGGAAGCCCCCATCAAAGAATCTATGGTACAGCAACAGATGGTCCGAACCTCAATAACCGACCTCGCAATACTATCCCCATCTTGGTTGAAAGGCAGCGGCTGCGGGACCTGGCAACAACCAATGAATGTCCGCCTTGAGACAGGAACAGGCCAATGGGAAAGACAAAGCACTGGCCAAACCCAAAAGAACATGCTCATTCTGCATGCACACCCTCTCCATGGCTGAAAAAATGCAGAGCAGTGAAAATTGGAGTTGACGCATCTGGGATTCGAAACAAGCGGTCTGATGGTACAAGAGCAAGGCAAGCCTGGTGGTCGCAGAGAGCTGGATAAGATTGAGTGCTTCCCTCTTGCTGAGAGAAGTAGTCTGGTGAGCAGTGATCAGCGTCAGGAAAATTACCACATTCCATGACAGCCACAGCTGACGCTCATTTTTTTCTTTGACTTGCAGTTAACAATCTCAATTTGAGTTCTCTCAAGCAACTGCACTCTCTCGTCAAAGTCCGACCAGCATATAGCAAGGAATTCTCGCAAAGAGACTGTACAAAGGAATCAAATCTCCAGTCTCAAGATCCCTGTCAAGTCCAAGCTCCGAATCCTGAGAGGCAAGACTGGAAGACCAAGACCTGAAGACTTCGACCTTGTCCGTCCCTGTCACAGGTACCAAAGTGCCACACCCATGATCCAGTGACATGACGCCCCACGGCCCGATCACAGAGTCTATTGACCTTCTGGCTCAAGCAAGCAGAGGCCATGAATATCACTGCAAGGTAGTGAAATCTCTCCATGACCTCATCATCCTCACAACAAACAGTAGCAGACGAAGATTAGCAGCATTCTTGAGATTCATTGAAGAGCCTGGATCTTAGTTTTTGACAAAAGAAACTCGGAATCACATGGTTCCGACTCCTCATTCAAGCACCTCGAGGGCCCCCAAAATGGATATCCAGCCTGCCACAAAGATGATTGCATACATCAGTGAAAATCAAGTTCAGATATCTTGACATTTCCAATTCTGATGCATCTGCAAGCTTGATTCTCCGACACCTCCCCAGAATCCATCATCAAGCACTGAAAAGTGTGGGGGCCAATACAGACCCCAGAAGAACTCCAGTAACACTGAAAATAAGTCATGAGCTGGCATCACCACATCTCACGGAGCACTCTCAGGTACCAGAGTATTAAGTTCTAGACATTCAGTATTGTATGTTGTTGGCTATCCCCATCCTTAATTTACTCAAGTATCCTTCATCGGTTGTGATTCACTGATTTCTATTGAATCAATATATCACTTTGCAAAGATGAACATACGCTGCAGAGCAGCTCATGTAAGAAATCTTGTCCTGCATTCAGTGGATCTGAAGGGCAAGGATGCGGTTATCGTTGACATCTTTTGGTGTATGGCTGAACTGCTGTGGGCACTGTGTTTTTTTTTTTCGTGCTCAAGCGAGGTGGTGAACCCTATCAATAATTAAAATCCGAGCAAGACGCTTGCCAGCATTGAGAGCAACATCACTCTTGGTAGTTGTTGCAGTCTTTGGCGTCACCTTTCACTTTCCAAGAGAGGGACAATCACCAGGCCCCTCTTCCAGTCATTGGGATGAATTGCCTGTGTTTCTTTTTTCCTGGCATGAGTACAGAAACTGCATGCTAATGACATGTAGTTTTGCTACGCCATTTTCACGTCAGCTCTTAAGAAGTTTTCGATTGTTGTTGGATTGCTCTCTACATGATTTCCATGGTTAACTTATTCTAACATGACGTCGATGCTTTGTAATATTTTTATAATGCGTTCCTTTCACGGGTGAGATCACTTGCCCCTCATCGAGCATATGCAGAGACCAGGGTGATGCGACACCCAAGGAGTGACTGAATCATTTAAACCAGTTTTCACCGCAGCTGTATTTTTCACAAAAGAAGGTGGATCACAGTAATTGGAGGGTCAGCAATTGGGAAAGTACACCCCTTGACAGTCTCAAATCGCAACAGCTGGTGGATCAGCCTGGTACAGGCCACTCAAAGAACTGGCTCAGCGGGCATTCACTTCTGACTCCTCTATCAACAGACACCACCCCTCAGCTCTAACGGCAGTAGCACGAACGGACGGGCTAGAAGCAGTGCAATTCGCGTGAATTCCCCTGTAACAGGACGGAGTGAATCACTTGACCACAGGTGATGCCTACCCCTTCAAAGATTCCTCGCAACACAGGCATCCTTGTCCACCCTCAGTGCCACGTACAGTTTTACCGCCTCAGCTCCCTGAAACAGCTCAGCTCTGCCATTCAGCCTGGCCCTGCGTCTTGTCAATGGGTATCCATGCCCCTTGAGAGAAAAAATTCTTCTTCAATCCTTCAGTGAGTTCCAAGACATCCACCGGCAACATCAAGGAAGGTGGGCTTGAAGGCGCTCCACAACTATTTCAGAATTCCCAAAGCACCCAGACCCCCAAATCCCCACTAGCAGCTATCGCAAACTCCTCAAGTACCTCTTCATCCTTAAGCTTGCCAACTTGCAGCCTAGGCTTGGGATGGTACATTCTCCTGAATTGAAGGCTGCAACTTCAGAGTTGCTACCGAAAGTCTGTGGTCGGTATTGAGAACTGAGGTCACTCCGGTAGACATTTTGCAGTTCTTGGTCATTCTCCAGCACCACGAACAAACAAGCATCATGGTCAATCTCCTTTGGCCACACCACCAGCATTGGAATTTCTCAAGTTCTCATTTTGCTGATGTCCTGATGCTTTTTATCTTGAAACATGAACCACCACACGAAGTCCCATGACTTTTCCACAAAGTCAAGGAACTTTGTGCTATTCTGGTTCACATTCCAGAAAGCTATGTGAACCACGACATGTCTCAAACCATTCCCTATCAATTCCAGTTCGATGCATTGAAATCCCCCAATACTAGAAGAGTATCTCGCCTGGGGCACTGACAAACCACAGACTTCCAGCGTGGCATAGAATGCGTCCTTCATGGTGAGATACTCGCCTAGTGCCGGAGCAAACACAGAAAAGGGATGACACCCAAAGCAAGTGACGAATGCCTTCGTCTCATAATACACTTGTTGACGGTGTTACGCTCAATTATAATTGTAGTCAGCTTATTGGACACACCTATAGCACTCCTTGAGTCATGGTCACCATCAGAGCGACAGTAATTGTAAGGGAAACCCCCCGCCATGATCTCGCCGCAATTCATTCACCCGAACGCAAGAGAGTTGCTGCAATACCGATTGTTCACAACGCTTGAACTAAGATGAAAACAGAGAGCGGTGATCATCCTCTCTTAGAGATAAGGACTTATCTAGGCCATCGCAACGCCGAAGGGACCGCCTCAGGTTAACCCAAGGGAAGCGCCGTCTTGTGGAGACACCTCTTGCACCACCCTGACACAACCACTACCGCAATCTTCATCCCGGAAGGTTGCCCATGATTTCCTCCTATCATCAAAGAGTGGAGGTCCAAAGGCTTTTGTCCATATCCCGTGCACCCTGGTGAGCTGTCCCTGCAAGAGGGCAGTTGCACATGAGGTCTCCACCAACGGTTTTCATTCCCTTGGCGTTTTTGTTGTGTTGCCTTTGACCTGTCATCATAACATGTTAAATATTCATGCCTTCGACATCATAAACATGTTAAATTTTATTCATGATTCTTTTCTTGGTTTCATTTTTAGTATCATTAGCAATCATGCCTTCGACATCATAAATGTGTGAAAATATGCCATCTAAATCATTACACCTGTTAAAAGGCATGGCCTTCAACTTCATGAAACAATGTTAAAATATGCTATTCTACATCACATATACATGTTAATCATGCTTTCTACATCATATACATGTTAAAATTAATGCTAATCTCATAATGGAGTACGATGTTAAGTAATGCATGCCTTCTTCTGAGATCATATACATATAAGAATCATGCCTTCCAATCTAAAATTAACATGTTAAAAATCATGCCTTCATCATATAAAAATGTTAAAATCATGCTTAGCAGTAATCACATAAATAATCGTTTATAGCTGCCTTCCCATCATAACATGTTAAATCATGCCTTCCTATCATTCATAGCATGTTGAAAATCCATGCCTATCTATACATTATGCAATAGAATCATGCCTTTTACATATAAATGTGTAAAATCCATGCCCATGTAATGCATAAAACACTGGTAAATTCAATGCCTTCTACAAAAATATACATGTTAAAATCATGCACTTTCTACATCACAATACATGTGATAAAAGTCATGCTTCGACAATCATATACATGTTAAAATCATGCAATTACATATAGTAGTATGTTAATAATCATCCTGTACTACATCAGATATACATGATTAACATCATGGCCCTGCATCTAACAATAACATATAAATCCATGCTCCACATATTGCTAAAACATGCCATGAAATCATGAGCTTAAACTGCCTATCACTATAATACATGTTAAAATCATGCCGTATCACAAATAGTATACATGTTTATAGTCATAGCCCTTTTCTACCATCATAAACCATGTTAAAAATCTGCCATTCCGATATCAATAAACTGTTAAAATCATTGCCTTCAATCATTATGTGCATTACAATCATGGCCTTTTGACCAATCATATGTTGTGGGATCATGCCAATTTTTTAAATCATATTTTTTTTTATATTTTTAATTTTTTATTTTGGTTTTTTTTTTCTATAGTTGAAATTTTATTTTTTCTCTTATTTTTAGTAATGGTCCTTTTCTTTTTAACCTAACAAAAATATAACATTTGTTTTTTTAATTCCTTATTTATTTTTGCTCTTTTTTTTCTTTTTCATATTCCATTTATTTTAGTTTTTCATTTTGTTTGTTTTGTAATATATATCATGCTATCTATATAATATAGCATGTACAATCATGCCTTCACATTATAAACCATGTTAAATCATGAATTCTACATAATATACATGTTATAATCATAGCCTTCTATCACATAAACATGTTTAAAATAACTGCCTTCCGCTATCATAAACCATGTTAAATCATGCCTTCGTGATTATGTGCATTACAATCAGCCTTCGACGTCCCATAATAAATGTGTGAAAATCATGCCATGCTACAATCATGGCTATCTCATAATTATACATGTTAAAAGATCATGCTAATCTAAATTAATATACATGTTGTAAAAATCATGCTAATCTACATCATATACATGTTATCTCGTGCCTTCCAATCATATAGCAATAATAAATCATGCTATCTACATCATATACATGTTAAAATCATGCCTTCCACATCATATACATGTTAAAATTCTGGCGAGCTACATATATACAAATGTTAAAATCATTCGCTTATAAATCAATACCTGTTAAATCCATGCCTTCCACATCATATACATGTTTAAATGCATGCGTTATATTTTTTTCATTTCAATACTATGTTTAATTATATCATTGCTCTATAATTTTCTATATACATGTTAAAGCATGCCTTTCCACATCATTACATACTAAAGTCATCTATCTACATCAAAATACAGTTAAAATCATGCTATCTACATCAAAATACATGTTTTTAAATCAGAGCCTAATCTAATCAGTATACTATCGTTAAAATCATGCTTTGTTCAGTCACATCATAACATGTTTAAAAATCATGCTTCGTACGATCGATATACATGTTTAAAATCATGGCCTGTCTACATCATATACATGGTAAAATCATGCTTCTACATCATATACATGTAAAATCATGCTATCTGCTAATATAACATTCGTTAAAATCATGCTATCTACATAATATACATGTTCAATCATGCTATCTACACAATATACAATGTTAAAATCAGGCTATCTACTTATAATTAAATTGTTTAAAATTTCATTTGCAATTACATAATATACTGTTAAAATCATGCTTCTATATTATATACATGTTAAAATCATGCCTTATAAATATATACATGTTAAAATCATGCTGTCCGCATCATATACATGCTAAAATCATGAGCTATCTGCTCATATACATTTTAAATCATGCTATCCTACATCATATACATGTTAAATCATGCCTTCCAACATCATATACATGTTAATAATCCTTTGCTAATACATTCATATACATGTTAAATCATGCCTTCTTACAGTGCATATACATGCTAAAATCATGCTATCCTCATCATATACATGTTAAAATCATTGCCTTCTACATCTATTATACATGCTTATATTTATCTATGCTATCTTCTCTATCTATTATTACATTTTGTTAAAATCTATTTGCTTCTACATTATACATGTTAAAATCATACTTCTACAATCATATACATGTTAAAATCTTGCCTTCTACCATCATATACATGTTAAAATTCATGCCTTCCTACCTCATAACTACAATGTTAAATCATGCAATCTACAATGATATACATGTTTAAAATCTTGCTTCTCCACATCAAATACCCATGTTAAAGTATGCCTTCTCATCATATGCAAATGTTACAATCATGCTTTCTACTCATGATACATGTTAAATCATTGCCTTCTACATCATATACATGTTTTTATATTAATTCTTTGCTACTTCTTATATTCATATATCATGTTTTATATATCATGCTAATCATTTACATTTTCATATCATGTTTAAATATCATTGCCTTTCTCCTTCACATTCTATATTTACATGTTTTATAATCAGCTTTTTACCATCATATATTGTAAAATCATGCCTTCATTATCATATACATGTTAAAATCATGTATCTACATCATATACATGTTAACATATCATACATTCTGTCATCATATACATGTTAAATCATGCTTCTACATCATAACATGTTAATCATGCCTTCTACTATATATGTTAAATCGTCCTACATATATAATTAAAATCATGCCTTGCTACATCAATACAATGTTAAAATCATGCCTCTACATCATAACATGTTAAATATGCCTCTACATCATATACATGTTAAAATCAAATGCCTTCTCACATCATATATATGTTAAATCATGCCTTCCAACATCATATACATGTTAAATCATGCTTCCACAATCATATACATGTTAAAATCATGTACTTCCACATCATATACATTTAAATCAATGCCTTCCACATCATATATATGTTTAAAATCATGTATCGTACATCATATATTAAATCTGGACTCATAAATTCGTGCCCGTAGGTGCTGCCGTATAGTGAGCTTGTTCCTCTCCTCGTAAATACGAACTTGGATTGGGCATTGTTTCAATGAGATGGACAACAGTATCATAGATGGCCATAACTTGGAAACACTGGGAAACATACTCAGGTCCCAGCGTCAATTGTGGCGTCATATTCAGAATGAAGAAGAGAATTGTGAGGCCCTCTGTCTCGCCCTCTCTCCCCGCTCTCTCTCCTCTTCTCACCCTCTTCTACCCCTAGTCTCGCCCCTCCTCTCTCCCCTCTCATCATCGCCCCTCTCTCCCGTCCCCTCTATCCGCCCCTCTCTCTTCGCCCTCTTTTGATTGTGACCCCCTCTCTCTCCCCCTCCTCTCTCCCTGCTCTTGAATTGTGATGCCCTTTCACGTCCGCCCCCCTCCTCTCTCTCCGCCCCTCCTCTCTCCCCTCGTCTTGAATTGCGGACGGCCCCCTCTATTTACCCCCCCTCTCTCCTTCTTCTCTCGCCCCCTATCTGCCCCTTCTCCCCCCTTCTCCCCCCTCCTCTCTCGCCCCTCTCTCTGTAAATGTATTCACAAATGTCTAACAAGCACAACAATTAATATCACAATTATTATGCTATTATTATTATTAATATGCTGTTATCATTATTCTGAGATATATTTGGGAAAAAGTGGCATGATAAGGTGGAACGACACTTCATCTGCGATTATGATACGACCTTTCCAACACTGGAAAAAGCAATTAAAATGCGCGTATTGGGAACGGCTCGTCCGATTAATATCAAATCCCTGAAAGGCATATCGCTGGCGTCCCCGGGCAAATATTCCTGGCAAGTTTCAATACATCGGACCGGGCGTGTGTCGGAGAAACAGCGGTCGCACAGACAGACGACAGACAGACACACACAATGCTTGGAATGTAATAGAAATGTAAAATCATCGTTCTTCATCATATACATGCTTATAAATCATTGCCTCATTATCAGTTAACATGTTTAAAATCATGCTATCTCATCAATATACATTTAAAATCATGCTATCACATCAATATACATGTTAAATTGACTTCCACATCTAAACATGTGAAATTGCCTTCCACATCGATAAACATGTATAAAATCGATGCCTTTCGACATCATACATGTTAAAATCATGCCTATACATCAGGTATACATGTTAATATGATACATCAGTTAAAATCTGCGTCTAAATCATATACAGTGAATTAAAAATCATTCTTCTACATCACACATTAATCATGGTATACAAGTAACATGATAAAGCTTCTACATCATATACATGTTAAATTACCTTGCCTTGGGAGTTAATCAGTTCAAATGCACTTCTTTATAGTAGTCCATGATAAGAATCATGCCTTCCACATCATTATAAATGTTAATACTTCCCACATATAAATGTTCAATCAGCCTTACATAATACATGTTAAAATCTTTGCATTCCACATCATTATCATGTTAAATCATGCCTTCCACATCATATCATGTTAAAATCATGCCTTCCACATCAGATATACATTATAAAATCATGCCTTTCTACATGATATACAGTTAAAATCCATGCCACGTACATGCGATAAAACACATGTAAAAATTCATGCCTTCTAAATCAATATACATGTTAAAATCCATGCACTTTTCTACGATCACGGATACATCGTTAAAAGTCATGCTTCGTACATCAATACATGTGTAAAAATCATGCCTTCTACATCATAGTGAGTATGTTAATAATCATCCTGTATACATCAGGATATACATGTTAACATTCATGGCCCTGCATCTACATCAATATACATGTAATAAAATCCATGCCTTCCACATATATGCATGTAAAAGCATTGGGCCATTCGAAAGTACATCGAGTAGGGTACGATTTTAAAATACATGGCACGTGATTCACTACATCAATACATGTTAAAATCATGCCGTGTCAAATCAGGGTATGACATGTTAAGAATCATGCTATCTACATAATAATAACATGAATATAAAATCATTGGCCTTCACACATCAGGGGTAACATGTTTAAAATACGATGATCAAATAATCATAATTTCTGGTACGTGCCCGGTAGGGATGCAGTGGCTTAGAGCAGTAGTGTGCATTCGTTCCTATCGCCCTCGGGTAAACGAGAATGACTGGATTGAAGTGAATTGTTTCAATGAGATCGAC
>JAXMNL010000559.1:5342-20323 GCA_035128595.1 Eptatretus atami
CAGACGAGAGTTTTGGCAGGGGCTGCTGGCAGCCTATGTTGATCTCTGTAAAGCGTTTGATTCAGTGAATCGGGATGCCCTCTGGTGGATTCTAGAGGAACTCTACTCTGGTACTGTGAGCGTTGTGAGATGTGGTGACACCAGCTCTGACTTATTTCCCTTTGTTACTGGAGTTCGTCAGTGGTGTGTACTGGCCCCCACACTCTTCAGCACTTGTACGGACTGGATTCTAGGGAGGATGTCATTGAGATCAAGAGAGAGATATTTTAGATAATGGAATGAGATTGTGTCCATATGATATTCGTATTGATAGAGGTGAATTAGAATAGATTGTGTTTCAATTGGAACAAGTTTAACAATGGGGACGTGATGGGTTAGGTTTTTAACGGTACAGCCTGGTTTTCACAATATATAATGGTCGAACCAAGTATTATCAACTAAGAGTGGAGAATCTCAGTTGGTATATAATGGAAAACATAATGAATGTGGAAAATATCAAATAAGTCTTCTGAAAAATACTAGAACAAAAACGAATCAATTTAAAAACAATGAGTTAGAGGAGTAAAAAATAAAAATATCTTGATGGAATGAAAATGAATGGTTCTCATATAATATGAAAAATAATTTACTACAATTCAAAATGATATGCGAACTCAGGAGTGGTCAGTGAGATATTCAGAGAAGTTATATTTCATTAATGGCACAAAAGGGGTATCTTCAAATAAAAGATTCAATGTTTATTTTTAATTTAGGATGGGGATTATTTGTGGCAAAGAAAATTAAACTATTGAGGAATTTGAGAATGAGACAAATGTTTATAGTTAATGAGTGAGCTAAACAATATGCTTGGTTTATTTGAAAAGGAGTGTCGCTAGGCTTAGATTTTAGATATTTCTTCAGATCACCTTAAAATCAGGATTACTATTGCTACTTGAGACATAATCTTTATCTTGTTGTCATGGTTTTTAAAGAGTCCTAGGTTAAAGGGGAACAAATATATAGCCTTGGCCTAAAAATGGGGGTTTATTTTAGGGAAAAAAAAAAATGAATCGTCGAAAATCCCATTACTTACATGGGGAAAGTGGCCAGATAGTATTCTTACGCTATCTCCCTCTCCCCTCTGTCCCTTCTCGCTGCCTTCTCGCCTCTCTCTTTCCCCTCTCTCTCGCCCCCACTCTTCAAACTCTGTAAATGTTATCACAAAAGTCTACCAAGTCACACGCATTATTCAAACTTGGGAAAACGCTTTCAAACCTTGAAAACGCTGCTTCCTTGGGAAAATTCAAACCAGTTGGGATGGGATTGAATTAAAATTTGATAATTATTTAAACCTTGGAAAAGATTGCTTTCAAACCTTGGAACAATTGGAGCAGTGAAACGGATGAGGAGAACGATATCGACTTTGAAAGGCACATACTCAGGTTCAGCGTCAGATTGTGACATCATATTAAAAAAGAGAGGAAGCATTGTGACGTATAGTGACGTATAGCACTGGTCCTGGTCCATTGTGGCTAATAAATGCCGTAACTTGGGAACCGTTGACCAGATTATATGAACTTGAAAAGGCACATCAGCGGGTCCGGCAATATCTGCAATTCAATGAGATCGGACCGGTGGTCGTGAGAAACGGTGGTCGCAGAGCAGACACACATAAGATCACCATTAACAGTACAGAACACCACATCAGAGATTTGCTGAATTATGATAGATTATCCACATCGGACATAGACGTACATAAATGGGCATTAATTTGGAAACACTTGGGAAACATTCTCAGGTCCCAGCGTCAATTGTGATGTATTATAACGAAGAAGAAGAAATGTGACGCCCTTCTCTCTTTCCCTTCTCGTCTTGCTCCTCTTCTCTCTCCCCTCTTTGCCCCCCTCTCCAAGTTGTTCTCTCCTCTCTTCCTCTCTCTCTCCCATCCTTCTTTGCCTCTCTCTCGCCCCACTCTCACCCTGCTCCGTCCCCCTCTCCGCTCCTCCTTCTCCCTCTCTTGATTGTGATGCCCCTCTCTCACTCTCTCTCCTCCATCTCTCCTCGCCCCCTCCGTCTGCCCTTTTGTGCCTCCTCCTCTCCCCATTCTCGCCCCCTCTCTCCCCTTTCTCCCTCCTCTCTCCGCCCCTCTGTCTGGTATGTTTCACAAATGTGACCAAGCAAACAAGTAATTCAACCTTGGGAAAACAGCTTCCACCTGGGAAACAGCTTGGAAACAGCTGAAAAGTGATGAAGAACGATATCAAACCTTGAAAAGTCAGCTACTCCCGGTCCTCAGCGCGGTGACGTCATAAAACCAAATCGAAAAGAATGAATGGTGTACTTCAGTGTGCACAAAAACAAACAAAATTAACAAACTAAATTGTGATGCAATCGTGATGTCATGCATCCGGTGTTCTGTCATTGTTGAAGATAAGTGGCGTGAACTTGGGAACGCTTGTCCGATTTAATTTATAAACGCTTGAAAGGCCATTCCCGGTCCCAGGAATATATCCTGGCAAGTTTAATCAGATAGACCGGTGGTCGTCGTAGAAGGCGGTCGGAGACAGACACACATACAGACACACATACAGACACACTACAGACAGACAGACACCAAGATTGCTGGAATTTAAGATAGATTATAATTCATGTACCTTGTTTATTATTGATTAATCTGCACTTGTACCGCTTGTTTCTTATTTATTAATTCCTCGTACCTTTGATTATTTTTACTAGTAGGGCCGTATGGGTGGGCCGTAGGTGCGTGCCCATAGGTGATGCCAGTATGTGCACCTCTCGCTCCTCTCTCTCGCCCCTCTTCGCCCTCTCTCTCGCCTCTCTCTGCCTCTGTCTCGCCCCCTCTCTCGCCCCATCTCATCCCTCTTCGCCCCATCTCTCACCCCTTCTCGCCTCTCTTCGCCCCTCCTCTCCCCGCTCTCTGCCCCTCTATCCCCCTATGTCTCGCCTTTCCCCCCCCTCCTCTCGCCCACTCTCACCCTCTCCGTTCCCTCTCGTCGCAGATATTTGGTCGCGATGAATGGCGCGTAACTTGGGAACTCTCGTCGATTAATATAAACCTCGAAAAGGCACATCGGGTCCCAAGCGATATTCCTGGAAGTTTCAATAGTCGGAATCAATCGTGCAAAAAAATAATAAATAACATAAAACTAATTGTGACGTCATCGTGAGTAGCCGTGTCTTGTATTTGGTGACAGTAATGGCCGTACTTTGGGAACTGTTCGTCCGATAATTATCAAACTCGAAAAGGCCATCAGCGGAGTCCCAGCAAATCCTGGCAAGTTTCAATCAGAATCGGACCATAATCGTGAAAAAAAATAAAATATAAAAAATAAATAATAAATAAACATTAAGTTTTGACGTCTTCGTCGATGTATATGTAACGTGTTCGTCATTGGTCACAGATAAATGGCGTAACTTGGGCCGCTCGTCAGATTGATATCAAATCCTCGAAAAGGACATTCCCGCGGGTCCCGATAATATTCCTGGCGAAGTTTCAATCCGATCGGACCGGTGATCGTCCGTTTTAATAATTGGGAAAAATGGCATGATAAGGTGAAGAAGGTGAACGCCAGCTTCAGTGCCATAGTATAATCACTTTTAACACTTGAAAAGCAGTAAAAGGCTAATTGGGACTGTCGTCCGATTGACATCAACCTCGAAAGGCAACATCTGCGGGGCCGGCAGATATTATTCTGGCAAGTTTTAATGCAGAATAGGACGGCGGTTGTCGAGAACGGCGGTCGCAGGAAAAAAGCAGACAGACCACAACCACACACCAACACCACAAACAACAGAGATTGCTGATTTGATAGATTATATCGACTGACCATGTTTATTATTTATTATGTTACCTGTACATTATTATTTATATCTTCACCTGTAACTTAATTATATTTAATATATCTCACTGAAAGCTTGTTTATTATTTACTAGTGTGGGCCCGTAGGTGCGTGCCGTAGGTGCGTGCCAGTAATGTGCACTCGTTCCTTGTTCGATACGCGACTGGATTGGGGCATTGTTTTCAATTAGATGGACATCCGTATCATAATGGCATAAACTGTTGAAACACCATGGAAACATACTCAGGCAGCGTGATTGTGACGTTATACAAACGAAGAGAAGAAAATTGTGAACATAATCGTGCAAAAAAAAAGATAACTATTAATATAATAATAAATAAACATTAATTTGTGAGTCATTCTGAGTCATAGACCATGTCCTGGTCTTGGTTGAAGCGTTATTGGTCTTAGTGGTTGACAACATATAGTAGGTTTTATTGGTTGACAGAACATTGGTCATTGTATGACGTGTATTCTTTTTTACTGCATATTTTGTGCTAGTTATATTAGTATTTATTAATAATATTCTGTTATGCATTTATTCTGAGATATCTTGGAAAAATGTCATGATTAGGTGAGAAGGTGGAACGAAACTTCAGCTGCGATATAACACCTTTCACACTGGAAAAAAGCAATAAAATGGCCGTTAACTTGGAACGCTCGTCGATTGAATATCAAACTGAAAAGGAAATCCGCGGGTCCCCAGCAATATACCGTGGAAAGGTGAATCAGAATCGGATGGGGTTGTTCGAGAAACGGGTCGCAGACAGACAGACAGACAGACGATAACACCCAACACACACAAGATTGCTGTATTATAGATAGAGCTAGTGCGGGCCGGGGCATGCCGTAGGTGCGTGCCATTTTGGTGCGCTTCGTGCTGCAGTATCAGTCCCACATCAATTGTGACGTCATTTCAAACGAAGAAAGAATTGTGAGCCCACTCTTCTCTCCATCTCTCCCCTCCTTCTCCCTCTCCTTCTCCTCTCCTCTGTCCTCCCTCTCTTGCCCCCCTCTCACCCCCTCTTGCCTTCTTCTCCCCTCCTCTATCCTTCTCTGCCCCCTTTACCCCTCTTTGCCCTTCTCTTTCCCCTCCTCTGTCCCCCTCCTCTTCAGCTCCTCTCTTGCCCCCTCTCACCCTCTCTCGCTCTCGATCTCTCCTCCTCTCTCCTTCTCTTGCCCCCTCTCACCCTCTCTCGCCTTCTCTCCTCCCTTCGGGGTCTCTCCCTCTCTTGCTCCCTTCACCCTCTCTCGCTTCTCTCTCCTCCTCTCTCCCTTCTCTCTCCCTCCCGTTCTCTCCCCCTTCTCTCTCCTCCCTCTCTTTGCACCCCTTCACCTCCTCCTATCTCCCTCCCTCTCTCAGCCTTCTACCCCTCTTCTCCCTCCTGCTGTCGCCTCTCTCTCCTCTCCTCTCTTGCCCCCCTCTCACCCTTCTCGCCTTCTTCTCCCTCCTCTCTTATTCCTTCTGCCCCCTCTCACCCTCTCTCTCCCCTCCTCTCCCCCTCCTTGCCCTCCTCTCACGCCCCTCTCGCTCTCTCTCACCTCCTTTCCCTTCTCTCCCCCTCCTCTCTCCTTCTTCTCCCCCTCTCTTCCTCCTCTTGGCACCCTCTACCCCCTAACCCCCTCCTCTCTCTCTTCCTCTCTCATCGCCCTCTTCCCTCTCTCGTCCCTCCTCCTGTCGCCTCGCTCTCTACCTCCCCTCTTCTTGCCCCCTCTCACGCCTTCTTCTCTCGCCCCTCTTCTCCCCCTCCTCTCTCGCCCTTCTCTGTAAATGTATTCACGAATGTCTAGCGCACACGATGAAGTTCCAACTTGGGAAAAACAAGCTTCAAACTCTTGGAAACAGCTGTTTCCGCCTCGGGAAAATTAAAACTTGGATTAATTAATAATTTTGGAATAATAAGTGGCAAACTTGGGAGTAAATAATTAAATTATATTAATAATTAATAAATGAAACTTGGGATTAATTAATTAATTCAAACTTGGGAAGAACAGCTTGTTCAACCTTGGGAGACAACTTGGGAAAACTTGAATGGATTGGAAGCATCGATATAATATCAAATTTGAAGGCACATACCCGTCCATGTCGAGTTGTGAGTCGATAACCAACTGAAGAAGAAGAATTGTGCGCATCTTCAAAAATTTTTTTTTTAATTTAACGTAACAGTTAATTGTGACGTCATTCGTGATGTCATAGACGCGTGCTCCTGTGATTTGTACAGATACATGGCCGTAACTTGGAACCGTCGCGATTGATATAAACTAAAAGGCACATCCGCGGGCCCCGGCATATCCTGGCAAGTGTTCCAATGAGATGGGACTGGCGTCGTCGAGAAACCGCGGTCGCAGACAGACAAACAGACAGACACACCACACAGAGATTGCTGGATTATAGATAGATATTCAAGACTGCATGGGGTAGGTGTTGCTGATTCTCTCGTCGGCAATTGAGGATGTAAAGAACATGCTTGCTGTAATTGGTAAGGATGTGGATTGGTAGTGCGGGCGCGTAGGGGCGGGCGTAGGGCGTGCCCGTAGGTGCGTGCAGTAGTTGCGCTTCGTGCTGCAGTATCAGGTCCGCAGCATCAATTGTGACTCATACTATAAAACGAAGAGAAGATGTGACGCCTCTTCGCCCTCTCTCCGCTCTTCCCCTCTTCTCTCCCTCTCTGTCCCTCCATTGTCCCTACACTCTCTGGCCCTCTCCCCCCCTTCTCGCCCTTCCTCTCCCTCCTCTTCCTTCTTTGCCCCTTACCCTCTCTTGCCTTCTCTCCATCTCTGTCCTCCCCTTCTCCCTCCCCTCTCTGCCCCATCCCTCTCCCCCTCTCTCGCCCTTTCTCTCTTCCCTCCTCTTCCTTCTCTTCCCCTCTCACCCTCTCACTTTCTCTCCCTCTCTCTCCCTCTCTTGCCCCTTCTCACCCTCTCTCTCCCTTTCTCTCCCCCCTCCTCTTCCCTTCTCCCCCTCTCTGCTTTCTCTCTCGCCCTCCTCTCTCCCCCCCTCTCTTGCCACCCCCCCCCCCCCCCCTCTCACCCCCTTCCCCCTCTCTCTCCCCCTCTCTTCTCCCTCCTTCTCTTTCTTCTCTCTTCGCCCTCTCCCCTCCTCTCTCCCCTCCTCTGTCCCATCCTCTTCCTCCCTCTCTTGCCCCCTCTCACCTTCTTCTCGCCTGCTCTCCCCCCTCCTCTCTCGACTTCTCTGTAATGTTAACAAATTATACCAAGACAAACGATGAATTCAACCTTGGGAAAAACAGCTTCAAACCACTTGGGAACAGTGTTTCCCTCGGGAAAATTAAACTTGGGATGATTAATAATTTGAATTGAGAATAATAACCTAGGGAGTAAACAATTAAATTATTATAATTAAATAATAATACAACCTGGATTAATTATTAATTCAAACCTTGGGAAAGAACAGTTTTCAAACTTGGAAGCATTGGGAAACAGCTTGAAAATGGATGAGGAAAAACGATATATATATCAAACTTTGAAAAAGGAATACCGCGAGTCCCAGTGTCGTGATTGGGTGTGCATACAAAACAAGATAGAATTGTGACGTCAACCTTAAAAAAATTTTTTTTTAATTAAACAACTTAAGTTGTGACGTCATTCGTGATGTCATAGCACCGTGTCTGTCATTGGTGTACAGATACATGGCGTAACTCTGGGAACCGTCGTCCGATTGATATCAAACTCGAAAGGGCAGCATCCGCAGGGCCCGGCAATATTCCTGGCAGTTTCAATCCGTCGGCGGTGGTGTCTGGTTATTAATAATTTGGGAAAAAAATGGATGATACAGTGAGAACCTGGAACGACACCGTTCAGCTAGCATATAATACCTTTTCACACTGAAAGCAATACAATGGCCGTATCTGGGAACGTCGCCGATCGATATCAAACCTCGAAAGGCACATCCGCGGGTCCCGGCAATATTCTGGAAGTTTCAATGAGATCGGACTGGCGGTCGCGAGAAAACGCGGTCGCAGAACAGACAAACGACAGACCACACAGAGATTGCTGGAATTATAGATGATGAAATAAACACATTATATTGATAAATATATGCATTATAATAAAAAAAGAATGGGAATATGTGAAAGTCAAAAAATTAGAGGTGATAGAGCAAAACTGTTAGCAAATTGAATTCAGAAATATCAAAATTAGTAGAACACCTATTCACATCTGCATAGATTTTGTTGTTTTTTGTAAACCAGTGTAATTAATCGATAATTTACATAATTTCTCTTGACAATTCGAAAAGTAAAAGGGATTTTCTTGACATTATTTGTATAGCTGAGCCTCTTGAAAGCTCAAATTCCTCTTGCAAGTCTTCCTTTCCGAATGTATGATTCCAGAATAAATCTGGAAACAGACAATATACAATTAAATTACGTTCACATCTGGAGAAACAGAAACAAAAACGATCACCACTTAATGAGATTTCGTCCAAAAGAATGCCAGTGTTACAGATCAGTAAGAATTGACATGATTTGGAAAGGCTAAGGTGTTTTATGTAAAAGGCAACTTAAATTAAATTCTGTGTAAAGGGTGTTGTTGCTGTTTTTTGTTTGTTGTTGGTGTACTCTGGGTAATATCATCTGGGTTACAATCTGGTAAGTTGTTCAATGGGGAAATTAAAAATACTACAATACAAAACCAGGATAATTACTCTTGATGATCTCTTTTTTCACCAATAATGAAAGATCCCTAATTCTTGGGTTATGTATTTATACATTTCAAACTGTAAAGCACATAATTAAACACTTTGAGTATTAGCATTTTATTCAATGTCATGTTGCATATTTTAAAATGATTATTTTGAATGCGACAGCATAGCAGGTTGCTTACTTACCTTACCTACCTTATTATTATATTTTCGGGCTTTACAGTTGGGAATTTTATATATATATATATTTATATATATAATATATATATTATTATTAATATATATAAATATACATATATATAAACCTCATGCACCAGAGTTTCTTTCCCACATTCCGAGACAAACATTTAGTGATAAACAACACTCACTTCCGTGAAGAAGATCGCTTTCGATGGGAGGGGGGGGTTTTATAATCCGCGTGCTCGGATGCCCCGAGGGATTTCGGAGGATGTCAGGTTTTCATTAAAGGTGTGGATCCATTCGGGTAATTGGGACAGTCTGGAGCACGGAGGCAGGCATGACCAGTGCGACGATATTAAAAGCCAACATGCTCAATTTGTCTGATGACGTAGACGAGCTCCATTTTTCATCTGAAGCAGCAACAATCGGACCTTGTGGTCTTAACTCTTCACTTTTCCGAAAATGGTGAACATTCTATGAATGCCACGAACTTTCGCATCCATCGTTTTTTGAAGCCTGGTTTTCCATTGTTGACCACAATTATCGTTTTTTATTTCTGGGTCGTTTCTACTTTGATTAGTGGTTTGTGAAGGAAAAAAAGGCGATTTTTTTTTTTGGTCCCCGTCCCTTCGAGAAGAGAATGACGTAATCAGAACGAGGAGAAGATGGTTCCCTGAGGGAAGGTTTGGAGATGAGTTAGAAACCGCATGCGCACAGCACGCGCGTCTTTCTGCAGAGTTCAGTTTTCGTTCCAAATTGGATTACCCAGTAAGAAAACGATTTTGTTCCTGCAGGCACTTGTAAGCGACCAGATTGTGTTTTTACTGGAATCACTTTGCATGTTTCAACCAGTGATTTGTTCTCGCAGGAGGTGTTTGATACTTTATTATGTAAATTGCACGTCTTCTCCGTCAGGTAATTTCGTGAGTTATTTTTAGTTTCTATCCTGCTCGACGTTTTTTCATGTCGATTCCCGAGTGGTGAAGGTTTTTATGACTTGATGTAAAATTTCATTGGTGAATGTTTATCCAACTGGTTCTTCGTCTGAAGTATTGGATTTATATCTTCACAATGTGGTATTGGGAGTTACAAGATATATTAATGAATGCATGATGAACTGGAACCTGAGAGGGCAGCAGGAGACTCTTAAAAACGGTTGAAGCTGAAACTGACTTGCTGCACAACAGACATTTCTATACAACAAAAACAAACACTGGAGACGGTAACAGTCAGTGAATATTGACTTCGCGTTTCAGCATTCGCATGACAGTCGATGGACTTTTGTTTTCTTGGAATCTGTGAATGTATCGGAATGTATCTCTCAACTAGTAATACCCATCCCATGGAAGCAGAAGATTTTTTTTTCGAATTGGACAGTTTACCACCCATATCTCTCTCCTCAAGCAGGGTCAGTACAAAACATGCATTGCACGTGTTCAGGTGAAAATTAAGTTGTTCTCTCCCACCTCATGGGGGTGGGAATGAGATTTTGGTGCCACTTCTGGGGTTGGCTTAGCTGGTTTCAGGTGGCTGGCTCCGTTTTAGGTTCCTGAATTGGAATCTATTGGCCAATGAATTAACATCAGGTGGGTTGCTCAGCCATGTCAGTCCTTCGAGGTTGGCAAATAGGAGGTCACGTATGTGTGTCTTAACTTGTGTCATGTCCTGTTTTGTTAAGATGCATACAGTCGAAACAGTCAGCGGAGGAAATGAACTTTACCACATGCTGATGGCCATGTTGATATTGCAGTACTCAACTCTTTTGAAGTCAACATAGGCAAGGTCAACACAGTCGTTTTTCTAAAATCCTCATTTTCATCCGATTGATTTTAAATTTGAAGAGGAATTGCATACTCAAAGTCAATGATGATTCAACACCATATTTTGAGGTCAACATTGGCAAAATTTTCTAATAATTGTGATTTTCATCAGATTGAGACTTGAATTGAATAGTATTGATATTAGCGTCACTAACTTAACCACCAATCATTGTTGAAGGTCAACATAAGCCAAAAGATTAAATAAGACGGAATTTCTGAAATCTCAATTTTTATCCAATTGACTTGACATTTGAAGGATTTTACATTTGTCATTGAATTCAACATCAATTATTTTGAGCTCACTTAGTCAATAGTCAATTTTCATCCCATTGACTGAAATTGAACATGTTTCAATAGTCATCTGGAATTCACAGCCTGGTGATGGCTTTAGTGTATGGGTGGTGGCTTGGGATAACTAGGTCCCTGATGTCAGCCCTGTTGGCTGCTGAATTAATACACCAGGGGTGATTAGCTGTCATCTCCAAGTTGGCAAACTGAGTAACCAGTGTTTACTGGTAAGGGGTACTGCATCAAGCGCCAAAGTTGCGCTTCCAAGAATGATGCAACCCCAGCAGCTAGCTGCCTAACACAAGAAGAAGAATACTGAATTCAACCAAATTATTTTTGAGGTCAACCATTGACCAATTTCTAAAACAGTAACGTGCCGTCGTGCGTTCCCGTAGTGCGTGCCCGTAAGTAAAAAAAAAAAATTTTTGTCAAACCGCGTGCCAGAAACAACAACCACACAGGCGTTCTTCGCTCGCGTAACGACGATGGATTGGGGGCATTGTGTTATTATAAATGCGCATAAGAAATCGAGAAATTATTAGAATACAGTAAGTACACTATCCAGAAGGTAGTGCGTGCCGTGACAGAATGTTCACGTATGCATTAAACGATATGTTGCATTGAAGTACAATCTGTGATACTTAGAGACACAGAGTTATTAAAATCCAAATTAAAATCAAGTTTACCTCCCTGTCTTTGCAAGCATGAATTCGCAGCCATTGACATGCCACTCCTCTGCACGGTAACGACAGGCACCCTTCCTTCGCAGCCTACGCAGCCAGCAACGTGTCTGTCATTGGTTTGGTAAATAAATGGCGCAGCAAGACGTGTGCCTGTCATTGTTTTGTGTAATAATGGCCATAACTGGAACATTGTTCCGATTAATAAAACCTTGAAAGGCACATACTCAGGACCTCCAGCAATATACTGGCAAGTTTTTAATAGATCGCACAGTGTTGTCGAGAATCAGCGGTCACAGACACACGACCACAATACAATCACACACAACACACAACACACACACAGACACACACACAACACACTGCTGAAAAATAAGTTTACAATGTCAACAGGCCAATATGGTCACATAAACTCAATGCAGGACCCTATTTGAATTTGGTCTTCATTTGATTTGAATTACGATTTTTTTAAATTCATTTGTGATAACAAGATTGCGCAGAAGAGTTGGCGTCACACAAAGTCTTCTCAAGACTGCCAGGGAAAGTATTCTAATGAATACATCTGTAATGTCAATTCATGAATTTGTGGGTTCGGTAGATTATACACCATCAGTCTGAGGGGATTGTTCTGGACGAGTTGGGGTGCGAGGTTCATTGATCAGGTAGGCCACATCTAGTATCTATGACTTGCTCCAGGTATCATGTAACCTGCACTAACTGTTGCCATGGGGTGTCGGTGTCACCTGTCTCCCCACCAGGTTTGTGGGGTGAGGAGGGTGTTTGGGTATGGAAACCCAGCAGGAGAAAAACAAAACCTGTCCAAAAGGGTGGAGGAGCTCCCTTGTGAGCCAACTGGCCTCCTTCAGTGCCAACTGTGTCTGCGGATGTCTCTCTGAGTTGTGGATACTTCTTAATTTAGGGGTTGGTGAAGGATTTTGCACTCCGACGCACCGTAAGACCCTTCATTCCGCAAAACAAAAATTGAAAAGAAAATCTGAAATTACCCCTACTCCGTGGGAGTACTCCTGTGCAGCTTCCTTCGAGCGGAGCTCACTGATAAGGGATGGGCAAGCCTTCGGGGACCCCCAATTTCTGATGATAGGAGGGAAACCATCGGGGTAACATTCCAGGTCAGATTGCGGGAGGATGTGTCCGAGTGGTGGTGAGTGTCGTCCACTAGACGGCGGTGCCTCTCTTGGGTTTAATTCTTTGAGGTGGTCCTTCGGGTTGGTGCCTGGAATGTTCCTATCCTTAAGAGAGGATATCACCTGTCTTGTGTATCATCTGCGCTCAAGCGTTTTGGAAACATCGGTATTGCAGTCACTTCTTGAGGTTCGGAGACCGGTTGCGGCGAGATATGGGGTTGGGTAGTTAACCTACTGCTATGGTCTGTTGTTGAGTTACCCAGCCCAAGGGTTGCTCTGTAGCTGTACCAATAGACTCAATGATAATTGAGGTAAACGGTGAACGAGCGTATTAATGAGACAAGGATTCGTCACTTCTTGGGTGTCATTCCCCTGGTCTACTCTTTATGCTCAAAGTGAGGTGAGTGATTCTCACCGTGAAGGATACATCCTGTGCACGCAGAAGTTTTTTCTGGTTGGGGTTTTATCAGTGCCCCAAGACGAGATACACTCGTAGATCTTGGAGGATTTCAGATGCATCGACTGGAACTGATTAGGGATGGTTAGGAGATGTGTGTTGGTTCCATGGTCAAGGACCTGAAACCTGAATAGCACTTAAGTTCTTGACCTTGCGAAGTCATGACTTTGGTGGGTTATGTTTTCAGCACTCCAACTTCATACTGGACTTGGTATTCCCAATTGCTGGCAGTGTGGCAATGATATTGACCATGTCTCGTTATGTCGCTCGAGGATGATCCACAACTGCAGGTCTACCGGAGTGCTCAAGTTCCTCAATACTGAACCGGCTTTTGTTGTGTAGCAACTCTTAAGTTGCACTTAACTCAGGAGAATGGTTGCCATCTCAATCCCCGCCTAAGGCTGGATGTTGGCAAGTTTCAAGGATGCGAGGGTACGGCTAGGAGTTTGCAATACAAGCTGGGTGGAGATTTGGGGGGGGTCTGGGTGCTTTGGGAGTTCCTGAAGAGTTGTGCAGTACTTCAAGACCACCATCCTTGATGTTGCCGGTGGATGTTGGAACTTCACGTAGGAAGAAGAATGTTTTGTCTCTCAAGGGACACTGGATACCATGAGCCAGCAGTCACGGGCCGGCTATGGCAGAGGTGAGCTATTCAGGGAGCTGAGGCATAAATCTGCACATGGCTGTGCTATAGGGTGGACAAGGAGACCTCTTGCGAGGAATCTTTGAGGGGGGTGAGCATACCTGTGGTGAAGTGGATTCTCGTAGTTACCGGGGAATTGCACATTGCGTTCATTCAGCCACCTCGGTGTGACTCGCAGGAGAGCAGAGGGTGGTAGGCCTTGGACAGAGGAGTCCGAAGTGAACGCCTGCTGGGGGCCGTTTACTGTTGAGCGTTTACCAGGGCTGATCCACAGCTGGCAGTTGGACATAGGGTGTTAAACAGTATTTTGCTGACTCAATCACTGTGGTTACCTCGTTTGTGGACCAGGCTGCGGTGAAACTGGTTGAAAATGGGGGTAACTCAGGGATTCTGTGGAATCATGCTGAACTTCTCAAGGCTGGTGGAATGCTGCTACTGTGTCGTGCATGCAGTTTTGTGCTCTATCTGGAACTATGGCAGTCATCCAACGACTGGATGGAGGGGCCTGTTGTCCCTGCTCTGGAAGGGAAGGGGTGATCGACAAAGACTGCACAACTACCGAGGGGTGACTCTGCTTTCAGTACCGGGCAGGTCTTTGCTTGGGAATAAGTTCTTGAGAGGGTTCGCCACCATCTGCTTGAGCAAAAGTGTCCAGATGCAGTCGGCTTTACACAAAAGGTCACGATGGCCGTATCCTTGCTCTTGGTCCTTCAAAAAACGCAGACGAGAGTTGGCAGGGCTGCGGCAGCCTATGTGATCTCTTTAAAGCGTTTGATTCAGTGAATCGGATGCCTCCTGGTGGATCTATGAGGAAGTCTAACTCTGGTACTGTGAGCGTTGTGAGATGTGGTGACCACAGCCTTCTGACTTATTTCTTTGTTAGTGGAGTTGTCAGTGGTGTGTACTGGCCCCCAGCACTCTCAGCTTTGTTACGGACTGGATTCTAGGGAGACTGTCATTGAGAATCAAAGTGGGTGCAATCGTTTGGAAATGTCAAGAATCTCTGACCATTGATTTCGCAGATGAGGCAGTCAGCTTTGGAGACTTAGATATCCTTTTGGGGCATCGATGTGCTGAATGAGGAGTTGGGCCGCATGATTTACGGGTTTCCTGGGTAAAAAACTAAGATCCAGGCTATTCAGTGACATCTTGGATGCTGCTGTCTGTCTGTGCCTGTTTGTGTGAGGATGTTGGGTCGTGGAGAGAACAATTACCTTGGCAGTGATATTCATGTCTTGCTGGCTGTGAGTCAGAGTCAATAGATGT
>JAXMNL010000559.1:31282-43936 GCA_035128595.1 Eptatretus atami
GGATTCCAAACGCAACTGCAAAGAGTTACTGAAGGAGCCGCTGAGGGAGTTACTCGCAATTAGTAAGCACCATGATGTGTTCCGATGGTCGGAGCCAACCTTGTCAGCCTTCCACAACATCAGACACACTGGACAATGCCTCATTCCTAATTCATCCAAAGCCACAGGCACGAACAAGCCTGGTGGTAGATGTGTCTGTGGTCACGGTGGGCAATGCCCTTCACCAGTTCATCGATGCCAACTGGTGTCCACTGGCCTTCTCTAACATGCTGCAACCAACAGAGTTCAAGTATAGCACAGTGCCTTTTGTTGTGAATTTCTCACTGTATGCCTTGTTATCAAGCACTTCCACCACATCTTAGAGGCCAGACAATTCTCTGTGCTTACTGACCACAAACTTTTAACTTTCGCCTCTACCCACCCATTCGGACCAATCTCTCCTTGCACATTTTGCAGTTATATTGTTACGGATTTGGAAGCCTCTTGCACACAGACAGTCAGCAGTCCCAAAGTTTAGTTATTTAGTTTAAGTATATGTATATAGTTAGAATCCATCCCTGTGTTAACAGGAATTTCATGTGTGCGCTGCGAGTTATTTTCTGTTAGTTTTATACATCAATTCCCCTTCACTTCTTCGACCACCGACTCACATTGCCCACATGTTTTTGGCTGAAGGCGTGCGGAGCCTCCATCGCTCAATTCAGGCTCCGCTCGAAGAAGGGCATGGAGCGTTTCCTCCAGCCAATGGGAAGCCAGATACCAGTACTCGCTTCGGCAGTACAGATGCAAAAATTGAACTACAGAGCCTTTCGGGGGGGCGGGCCACCGAGACACGCCACCCCCCCGACATGCCCCCTCCAATGAGGAGGCAAGTTACCTCAGGACGGATCCTCCCACCTCACGTGAGCAATGAATAATAGTGGGGTGATCCGGCTGGGAAGAGAAGAAGCCTGCTCACCGTTGTTGCCCTCGTTTTGCCTGCTGGCGATTCTCGCTGCTTGCCTGCAAGTGCTCATCTCGTCTCATCCATTCTCGTGCTGGTGGCGTCCGTTGCGTCATTCCCGGTCCCTGGTGCTTGGTGCGGCAACGAAGGTGTGGGTTGAGTCCCCCCCCCCCCCCGAACCAGCTCGTCTCGACCAGAACGCACTAGAGCGAAAGGTGCCCGACCGAACTCTTATCCTCAGTCGCCTTCCCTCCGAGCTGAAGGGTCAATAAAGCCAACCGGCCCCATTTCCTTTGGTGTGTGTGTGTGTGTGTGTGTGTGTGTGTGTGTGTGTGTGTGTGTGTGTGTGCACCAGTCTGTTAAGTAGAATTGTTAAGTGTTGATTGCTCATTGTACATTGCATTATATTCATGATTAAGTCTGCTCGTGTCTCCCTCCTATGGTAAATAAACCCCTGTGTATGTAGTTAGGGATTTTAGCAAATATGTATTACCATCTGTGAAAAATTGCTTACAAAAATTCTTCACTAGCGTATTCATCTAGGTGTCTACTACACCTATCAATTAGTGCAAACCCAAATCCTTGTGGAAAATTCTGGGGAGCCAATCACAGTTCGTGGTGCTGCAGAGGGCCGCGCCGAAAAAATGCGGAAAATTAACTTTTGCCAATATTGACTTGTGGGATTGTCTAACTAGGGGTTTTTGGGGTGCTGAATTGATTCCAACCATTATTTTTTGAGAAAAAAACAATCCTTGATCATATAAAATGGTATTTTATTGACATTTTTAACAGACTGTGCTCAATGGAAATGTTGCTGTCGTCAGCTTTTAACAACCTTATTCATCAACTCCCGCAGTAATCTTCCTCCTCCTCTTGTTCATCCACTGGTTTCTGTTCAGGCAGGAGTTACCATGACAGTGGCAAGCAGAAATACACTTGACTCCTTGCTTTTTAGCAGCAGCACCTAAGTGAGCTGCCAGTCCCCGCGCACAGTTGCAGCTGGCAAACGTCAGGAGGTAGTCTGGGGCAATGGGGTCTGTAAGAAAGGACTGGTGCAATATCTTGCTCAGTGGTTGCCATCCATGTCCCGGGCATCCAACGATGGACTTTGCAGAGCATGCAGCCAGTCTCTAGTCTGGAGGTAAGCTTCGAGAGAGTGCTGTGCTGCAGCTCCTGTTGTCGGGGGGAGTTTCTCAGGTTTTATTGCTCGTCCCAGTGCAGCTCGCTGCTGAAGATGTCGAATCTCAAGTCTTTCCAGTCTTTGGAGGATTTCCCATGAACAATGAGCTTGAAAAGAATCACAGCCTGCTTTAATGGATATCACCTTTCTCAGCTTCGGATGTCCCATAAACAAGTCCATTGCCTCTCTGCTTCATCAGTCTTGCAGAGCTTTGCTTAGCAAAGTTGGTTTGCTTTCAACGCCAACAATTGCAGACACTGTAATCGGCAGCCAAGAGAAGCTGTGCAAGAAGAATGAAATACCTCCGGTAATATCTCTGGAGGGCCTCTCCGGATCTTTCCGACATCGTGAGATATTTTTTGGCTGTCGTTGGAGGAAAGATCGGATGGTCTGCAACATGATGAATCAGCATACCAGGACGTCTGTGTCCTCAGCCCTCACCTCGACAGGGGACTCTCTTTGCCTCCATCTAGAGCTTGCGCGGATGATGGAGGTGTCGGGCATCATCGGAGCATTGCTGTCACTGATTCCATTCTACCTAAATGTCTCAGCCAAGGAGCAGAACGCGGCTTGGCTTTGGGTTTGTTTCTTTGTTTATCGAGGGACTTTTCTCTTGCAATGAAGATTTTGAGATCGCAGACGAATTGAATGTCACAGCATGCATTCTTTGTTCGTCCTCAAGTGAATCAATGGGTTCCTTGGGTGGGAGCTTGGCCATATTCCGTCAAAGACCACGTTACCCGGAGGCGAATGGCTCCCATGGACTTCACAAACCGGAGGTAGCTCTCGCAACATCCTTCCAAGTAAGGTTTAGCCTCCACTTGACATTGTGCAGGAGCGCACCCCCATCATCCACAAAGGTCTTGTGCAAGGGGTTGTTCGACCAGGTGCCACAACCATGCCTTCTGGCACCTTGCTAGGGCCAAAAAAAGTCCTTGGTCTGGCTTTCGCAACTTTTGATTTTTGTTCAAACAGAGACATCGTTTTTTGGCGTCAACTCAAAGAGCAGAGCTTCTTTGGTCTTGGCTTCAACGCTCACTGATGACAATGAGGTGGTTGAACAGCTTCAGTTGAGTCAATGACGCTTCCTCGCCATGCTTTGGGTCCAGATCTGAGGCTTGCAAGTGATTTGACCTTGTGTTGGTTTACCATTGCATCCCGACAATTTTCCCATCATCTTAGCCTGTATTGGCTCTGCAACTTTCTTCTGCTTGATCCAAGCGTGGAGCTTGGTCTTCAGGGAGTGCTGCTGAACCCAGTTGAGAAGGACACCAGAAGTCTTCTTGTTCCGTGTGGCATCGAACAGGGTTGACTTCCTCCAAACACCCAAAACTATGGTGTTGACAGTATCGTTACTCTCTTAATTTGGCCTCTTTTAACGTAGGTGTGGACAGGTACCCAATTGACCCATGCTTCTTTCTAGCTTCTTGTGAATGAACGAGAAGTGGGTTTCAGAATCTGAAAACCAAGACTTATGAGAAGACTCATATCTGAAGCGGCCTCCTGTTTAGACCCAACCGGAGGATTTTTGCCTCACGCATGAGTGTGTTACATCCTGTTCCATACTGTCCGTAAAAATAAGACATTTTTTTTTGTAAACCAGACAGGACATGAAAATTTTGGACACAAAACAGACAGAACACACATACAGTGATGTGTTTTTAACATTAATAGGTTCCACTCTATCGTTGAATATATTCAACCTTCTATGAGTCGGTACACAAATGAATTTTTTTATAGCTAAAAGCTCTTAGCTTAAACGTCAGCTAACACAGAGATTCTACTGAAGCATGGAGCACAGTATAACCAACATATAGCAATGGTTTTTCAAAAAATGTTGTATGCTGGTTTCAGCACAATTTTGAACAATCTGAATCAACTGAGCCAAATTACCGCAAAACCAGTCTGAGATATTCTAAAAATGTTCATAATCAAATATTTTACAAGCCAGGGATTCATTTTCCTCAAATATAATGGTTGGAATCAATTCAGCAACAAAAATCACAAGTTGACATCCCACAAGTCAAGTATTGGCAAAAGTTAATTTTTCCGATTTTTTTCGCGCAGGCCTCTGAGCACGCCGAATTTGATTGGCTCGCCCAGATTGTCCACAAGGATTTGGTTTGCAACTAATTGATAGGTGTTAGTAGACAGCCTAGATGAATACGTTTAGTTGAACATAATTTTTTTGTAAAGGCCCTGTCACCCTTGACGTTTTACCAGCGTATGGCAAGGTATCATAAATGTATGTTAAAACCGCTGGCGTACGCTGAACTATTGATGTTTTTTTTTCCAGTTTTGGACCGTTTTCATAACGAGTTGGATGATGTATAAGTATTAGTAACGTACACCAGAAGTTTCGATAACATATAGATAATATATCAACGAAATGCTGAGCGTGTTGTCGGCGTTCCAAACCCTATGCCCAACGATAGTCTAACTTAAGCATACGTGCGGCAGCGTAATCGCCGACGATCACGTGGCCGAGGCCTATTATGAGGCTGCGGCTCGACGATTCAATCATACGCGCACTAGACATCGAAGTGTCAAGCGCGCTGTAACACCTTGACGTTTTAGCCAGCCGTATGCCGACGTTGAAATTTGCCGAATACGCTGGCACAACGTCGAATACGTTTATGGGTATGTTTTGTATACGTTAAGAGTACGCTGAAGCACGCTGAAGCACGCTGGCATACGTCGTTAGTAATGCCGAGGTACGTCAACAAATTTTCAGCATGTTGAAAATGTTTTTTAGAACTATAACCAGCGATGACGCACACGTTCAGCATACGCTGCCATAAGTTGTAGGCACCTTACGCGATTCGTTGACAAGCGTCACACACGTTACTTTTGTAAGTTACCTCATAAGTCGAAAACACGTCGAGGTAATGTTTTAGCATACCCGAAAACCTTATTTCTAACTATGAGTAACGTGTTGTTAGGCACGTTTACGCGATCGTTGACACAACGTCGAGCACAGTTTACTTGTAAGTTACTCATAAGTCGAAACACGGTCGAGGTAATGTTTAGCATACCCCGAAACTTATTTCTAACGCTATTGAAGTAACGTGTTGTAGGCACTGCGTTACGGGCGATCGTTGACGACACGTCGACACACGGGTTACTTGTAAAGTTACTCATAAGTCGAAACACGTCGAGGTAATGTTTAGCATAAGCCGAACTTATTTCTAACCTTGAGTAAACATGTTGTAGCACGTTACACGATCGTTGACACCGTCGACACACGTTAACTGTAAGTTACTCCATAAGTCGAAACAACGTCGAGGTAATGTTTAGCATACCGCGAAACTTATTTCTAACCTATGAGTAACGTGCTTTGGAACGGTCTATGAGTAACGTGCTTTGAACCTATGTGGTAACCGTATCTCCAACCGCATATTGGACGTATGTAGATGTATTTGACGTCTTCCAGACGACCACAGAACTTACTGAACGTGTTACTAACGTACAGCTACCGTATAATGGGCGTATTGGCAGCGTTTAAGGGGAATTGGTATATAAAATTGGGGTTCACACAGGAGGAACCCGTCAGTGTTTCAGACTCAATGGTTTTTTTTTTTCTGTCTTCTTTTTTGGCATGACAGTGATGTTGACACTTTTCGATTTCTAGTGCGGTATGATTTTAAATCGTTGAGCGGCCCTCATTAATTATTTATATTATAACCGCACTAGAAATCGAAGCGTCACATCACCGTCTATTGCCGAAGAAAAAAAAAACCATGGAGTATGGGAACCCTGATGGCTAAACATTACCTGACGTATTTCGACTTACGAGTAACTTTATAAGTTAACGTGTGGTCGAACGTGTGTCACGATGCGTAACGTGCCTACAACACGTTACTCATAGGTTAGAAATAAGTTTCGGCGTATGCTAAACATTACCTCGGACGTGTTTCACTTATGAGTAACGTGTGTCAACGTTGTGTCAACGATCAGCGTAAACGTGCCTACAACTTATGGCCAGCGTATGCGGAACGTGTGAGTCATATGCTGGCATACGTCGAAAAATTCAAGATGTTAAAATTTTGTGATGAGCTTCAGCGTACTACGACGTATGCCAGCGTTTACTACGACCTATGGCCCGCATACTACGACCTATGGCCTAGCATACTACGACGTATGCGCGTGCTCTTAAGTATACAAAACTTACCATAACGTATTCGACGTGTGCCAGCGTTTTAGACAAATTTTTCATTCGTCAGCAATACGACTGGCTAAATCATAAAAGGTGTGAAGGACATTAAGCATTTTTTTCAGCAGTGGTCAATACAATTTTGGCTAAAATTCCTAACTAATGTTCCAGTTTTGTTGACCGTGTTTTCTTTCATTGGCATCACATGGTTTCGGGCTTGAGAAATAGTGAGGCGTTTGGGCCGTAATTGTTTATTGGGTCCGGCGCGCGGGCTCTGGTAACTCCCCGCTCGGTTTATGCCAGACCGAGTTGGTACATGCGACTCGGTGTTCGGACAGAGTCGGTTCCGAGGGTTGTGGCTTCCCTGGAAGCTAGACGGCATGAGTACTTAGGTAAATTGGAATGACAAGTTGGACGCCTACCTTTCACCATCGAAATATTGGTGACCACGGTCCTTTACAGTGACCGGCTCGAATCTGGAGTTATCTGGGGTGATGACGTTTTATTCCGGGTGGTTTCGGTGGGAGACGCCCCTATTGCTCCGTCTAGCGGTCGTTCCACGCCAACGACCCTGGCCCACAACAATATTTCCTCAGTTACTAGAGACATCCAGCACGTCAAAGGAATTGCAAACTCAGCAGCCAACGCTCTCTGATTGCATTGAGGTTATTGCATTTGTCTTTTACGCCAACACCAGGCCATTGATTTTAATGCATTGCAGCAGTGCAATGGGAGAACAAGGGAGGTTCTATTTATTTATTTGTACCAGGGTCACTTACATTTGGTGAGGTACCGGCTCCCGGGACAAACACTACGCCTCATGTGTAAATACATCGACAGGCTGTCACACCCTTTCACTTCCTGCTGCATTCCATCTATGCAGACTTTGACTACTTCTACACTTATCACTTGCTCGCAACACCCGGGTATTCGACAACCCAAGTGACTATTAAATGCGCACGTCTTGCCCAATCAATGCCAATGTGTGCCATCAGGGCCAAGGCAGTGTTCTTCAATGTCCAATTGCTCCAATATTCTGTTGCAAGGCAGGCTCAGTACTTTAGAACACTGAATATGGAATTTTGATAGGGTCGCATGGATTTCGTGTGCAGTGCCACTACACTTCAAACGCACACAGCTATTTGCTGACTTGTTTCGATTACTTCACCCATTGGCCGGAGGCTACACCAATAGTTGACATGACTGTCAGTAGTACCGACTATTTCCGTGGCTTTTTCCCCAACACGCTGGATCGGGCACATTTCAGCAGTTGATCAACCATCACTACAGTATCATGGTAACCAGTTTTCGTAATCGGCTTATTTTCTGAGCAAGGTCAACTCCTGATTCGACTCTGTGTGAATTGGCCACTTATCATCCACCAGCGAATGGTATGGTCTTAAGTTTCCATCGCCAACTAAGTTTTACTTGAAAGCACATGGCAATTCTGCCCACTGGAGGGATGTCATATCTAATGGTCCTGATTTGTATGTGGGGCTGCTCGAAAGACGCACCTTGGTTGCTCCACTTGCAGAGTTAGTGTTTTGTTGTACCACTTTCTTCTCAGAGAGAATTTTTCTAAGTGTCCAATCACACGCTTGTCCAACATCACCACCATGCCAGCAAACTTTGTTCGGGCCATGCCAGGGCCTCTTGGACTACACTGACGTGCACTGACTTTGTCACTTCTGACCTTCATTCCCAGGAGTTTTTTGTACATGCACCCACTTAATCGTATGGTGGTGATTTCTGTCTGGAAAAACACTGCCAAGCACCATAATGACAAGGTGCTTACAAGGTTCTACAATCCTCGATAACTCCATATTCAAATGACCTTCATGACTCTTTATTTCATACCTTCATATAGGCACTTCATACTCTTTATATATGGTGGCCAGATGGACGCCAGTCCTCCATACGATGCACTTTAACCGAGCCTATTCTTGACACAGAACCAGAATCAGAACCAGAGCCGACCCCTCCTATGACCAACAGGTCGACACCGCTCCAGCAATTCCCTTTCCACTGCGTATGACTCTCTCTGGGGCATCATGTCACATCCTAGCAATGATATTTATAGCGGCATATTTTGCTTGTTGGCCTTTATCTTTGCTGTAACTTTTATTTTTACATGGGGACGGGGGGGGGGGGGGTGGAGAAGTGGGGCGGGGAGAGGGGGTGGGTCTACATCTCCTACTCTACACCATTGTATTTTCTTTATACGTTCCATCTATTAATGCAGGCTAGGAAGGGGGAGTAGGTGCAGCGCAACAGAATTTTCCCTTCCTTTTTTTTTGGTACTCCAACTGGTGGTAGCACACAAATTGGGGCTGATGTCACTGGAACAACCTCCATTACCAGGTTGTGGCACTCTGTCTCTCTCCCCTTCCTCAGAAGAGAAGACAAATCAAAGAGAGGTATTTGAGATGAACTAAGAAATCAAAAAATAAGCACCAAAAAGAGAAAAAAATAAAGAAAACTGCCACTGACACAAGTACATGCTGGCCTAAAGGGATTGAGCAACAGAAACACTGGAATTTTCACGTGGCCTGGCTAAGTAGCTGTGAAAATGGAGAGGGACAAGAGAAAAAGAAGAAGAGAATGACAAAAAATAAAAAGATGCTGACATCATTGTTTGGCAAATAAAACTAGATGTTTTCATAGAATACTTACTCTGAACAGTCTTGAGAAGGCTTGTTTTTTTTTTCAGTGTTTTCCTTTCCTTTGATCCAATATGGTGGTTTAGACGCAGTGACTGATGATGTCACTTTTATCAGCTATATTTCCCATGGGGTAGTTGATCAATTAGTTTAAAGTTTTGCATTGTCGGTTGCAGTTTCACAATTGCAGAATAATTGTTTTTTTCCCATGCTGACGCATATCAAGCGTTGCAGCTTGTTGAACTATGACGTCATAATGTAGCACTGATGAACAATCATCATTCACAATATCTTATTCAACATGGATAGTACTTGAACATGGAGCCATGTGTTTTTTTTTTTCCATGAGCAGTTTCAGAGATATAGAGGAGCAAAAGTTTTTTGGTTTTTCTCTAATATCCGCACCTGTAACATGTGACGCCTTTGGACGTCATAATTAGATCTAAAAATTCTGGCAGGAGGAGTCGGCACTCTATTTTTGAGAATTTTGTGTAATCAACTAAACAGTTTGCCTGAGAAAAGTGAATTTTAAATATGCAAGACACGTACACTACATGCAGTTATGGACAAAAAATATTGGCATCCTTTTTGCAACTTTTTTCAAATATGCAACCATTTCTTCCAGAAAATTGTTTGAAATTTTAAAAAACTTTTTGTATTCCACACATGTAATTTCTTTAGTTTGCAAGTGAAACAAAACAAAAAATGCTGAAAAAAAATTATCTACATCTTTAGCTTATTCCACACAAAAATCCAAAAGTGTGCCTGCACAATATTATTTGGCTACCTTTTAGAAGTTTTTAAGAAATAATGAGATTTCGACTAGGTCTCCTTTACTTTGGAATTGAACTCACCTGTGCTGAGTTGCAGGTGCCTAACAGATAAAATCACTCATTCACCAGTTTGAATAGAGAAAAGGAGTCATTCTGCTGTTTTGTTGTTCTCTGTGTGTAACCGAATGAGCATGGAGAAAAGAAAGGAAAACCAGAGAATTGTCTGAGGATGTCCAGAGACAAGAGTTGTGAGCCAAGCATGGGAAATCTGCAAGGCTACAAGTCCATTCTCCAGAGACCTTGATGTTCCTGGTGTCCACTGTACGCAAAGTTATCCAGGAAGTTTAAGGCCCATGGGCACTGTAGCCAACCTCCGCTGGACGTGAAGGGCAAAAGAAACTTGAACGAAGATTGCAGCGAAGGATTGGTTGAAATGGTGGAGAAAGCACATCGATTAAACTGCGCAACAGATTCATAGCTGACCTTCAGACACAAGATACTACAGTTTTCAACTCGTGCCATCTATCACCAACTCAATGAAGGGGGTTCTTATGGTAGGAGGCCCAAGAGGACCCCACTGCTGAGAGAGAGATAACAGTAGAAAGCCCCAACTGCAGTTTTTGGCAAAATCACACTGGAACAAGCCAAAATCCTTATCGGAGAATGTCTGGTGGACAGATGAGACCAAATTAGAAGATTTTTGGGAAGCACATCATCTCCTATGTTTCAGAAAACAAAATGTAGCCTTCGTGAAGAAAAAGAACATACCAATGCCTACAGTCAAATATGGAGGAAGTTCAGTGATGTTTTTGGGGTTTGCAGTGCTGCCTCTGGCAGCTGGGTGCTCGCGAAATTGGGTCCTGGCATCATGAAATCAGTAGATATACCAAGAAATTTTGGAGCGCAATGTTCAACCCTGTCAGAAAGCTGGGTCTCCGTCGAAGTGCATGGGTGCTGCCAGCAGGAAAATGACCCCAAACGCACTTCAAAAACCACCAGGAATGGTTCACGACAAAACTTATGGACTGTTTTCTGAAGTGGCCAGTCATGAGTCCAAATTGCTAAATCCCATAGAAACCGCTGGTGGGGATATCTGAAAACAGCAGTTTGGGAGAAGGCTCGCCTTCAAATTGGTGAGAAACTGGAGCAGTTTTCACAAGAGAGTGG
Organism: Eptatretus atami; assembly: GCA_035128595.1. Lineage (NCBI taxonomy): Eukaryota > Metazoa > Chordata > Myxini > Myxiniformes > Myxinidae > Eptatretus > Eptatretus atami. The sequence continues at coordinate 42,159 of JAXMNL010000559.1, forward strand.
GCCAAACTGCCAGTCGAGAAGGTGCAGGAAGCTTTATCATGGCTGTTGGGAAGTGTTGACTGCATTTATTTTGTGCCATCAGCTGTGCTCCAATATGTTAAAGTTTAACCCACTTTTGCTTCGTGAGCGCAGACTATTGAATTTTTAAATTCAGACACTATGTATGCGTAGTAGCGTACGGCACACGGGACGTGACCAATCAGCTTAACGCCTGCTTTTTCGCTTCACAAGCGCAAGCTAATAATTGCCACAACAGCTCTGGAAGAGAGAATTCAAAGCATTTAGCTACAATCAGAACAATAATTTAATGAGATAAATTTGCCCATGCCATTCATGGTTTGCCAAATGAAACAAATGTCCATCCAAATGTCAGAAAATGTAAAGTGACTAAGTCAATAACTAATATTTTCCCAAAGTTCACTGTACTTACCAATCCTCCAGTGTTGTTATACTATAAACCATTTACAAAATGTGGAAATGTCAACGATACATAAGTTCAAGATGATGTGATTCAGATTGAGAAAAGGCTGCTCGGTGGTACATCAGAGAAATTGGATGTTCGTCATATAATATGTTAGACTGTGCATTTCTTTTTGGAACAAAATTCCAGTTTACAATTGATTCATTTTTTTACCTCTGCTACTGAAGGTGATGAGGTTATGTTTGTTTCAACCCCTTCTCTGTCTGTTTTTTTGTCGCGTTTGACTGTTTGTTTGTCTGTCTTTGTGCAAGATATCTCAAAAAGTTGTGGACGGATCCGGAATGACATTTAGTGGGACAGGTTGGGTGTGTGACAGAAGGACGAATGATTCAATTTTGAAGATCCGATTCCGGATTCGATTAATTTTTTCAGTGATTCTTGACCATTGAGAGATTGCCGCCTTCACTAATTAATAGACGAATATCTTCAAAAAGTTGTTTGAAGATTTGGATTTGAAACTTGGTAGACACGTTTGGTTGTGTCACAGGGAAGAATTGATTCAATTTTTGGTGAATATCTGGATCAATATCCGATAAATTTTTTGGTGATTCTTCACCATTGGAGATCTGGGCTAAACTCATTAAGCACGAAATATCTCAAAAGTTTTGTGGACGGATTCAAATGAACTTGCTGGCAGAAGTGTTCTTCCACCGTTGAGAGATGGGGCTAAAAACGATATGTCGGCATGATATTTCAAAATTTGTATGATTGCCAAGATTTTATCGTGCATAGGCCATTACATGGCGGAGGGTATGCACTCTATCAACTGAGCCCTTCTCGTTGTTTCTGTTTTGCACAGCTGTGAATGTGAAATATAACTGTATAATGGTGAATTTTAACTGTAATATTTGTGATTCCAGATTTTCTTCTGATCGTACGTTTGAGCAGACTCGCAAAGAGGGAATTTTTCCTTCAGCTTGATACAAAAGTGAAATGTCAAGAAATTCTTTTTACTTCGGGATTTTTCAAGAAAATGATGTAAGTTTCTTGATAATTTGACTTTGAACCGCATTTTATTCTGCATTACTGTTTCTACGATATACAGTATGGTTTTCTCATCAACACAAACCCTGCTGTAATACTCTGGCTTATTTCAGTGTTTACTTAAACATCTGTGACAGCGATAACAATTAGCACATGAGATTTGTGGTTTTTTCCAATGATCCTATAACGCATACTCTTCAGTTTGGGTTGAAAGCAGCACCGGTTTTCATAATGGTTAGATGCCCACTCTCTTGTCTCGGAGTTTGGAGGTTCGAACCCGACTTGTTCGAGTTACACCAAGGTTCTTCTAAAA
>JAXMNL010000560.1:18739-38986 GCA_035128595.1 Eptatretus atami
GGACACACGAGAGAGACACGAACGAACCTTCTGGGAGAGAGACACAAACGAACCTTCTGGGAGAGAGACGGACGGACACACGAGAGAGACACGAACGAACCTTCTGGGAGAGAGACTGACGGACACACGAGAGAGACAAACGAACCATCTGGGAGAGAGAAGAACGGACACACGAGAGAGACACGAATGAACCGATCTGCAGGAAGAGAGACGAACGCACACACGAAGAGAGAACACGTAACGAACCATACTGAGAGAGAGAACACAAACTAACCTTCGGCGAAGAGCGAAACGAACGGTCACAAGCAGAGAACACGAACCACCGTGCTCGCGCGAAGGGAGACGAATGACACACGAGAGAGCGAGAACCGAAAACAAAGAACCTTCTGGGAGAGGAAGACGAGGAACATACAGAGAGACAGAACCGATCACGTCTGGGTAGAGAGGAAGGACACACGAGCAGAGACGAGGAACAAACGTCTGGGAGAGTTAGAACGAACACGTACGGGGAGATACAAGAAGAACCTGTCTGGGAGAGAGACGAACGGAAAGAGAGAGAGACACGAACCAACATCTGGAGAGAGTACAGAATTGGACAGACGAGACGGAAACAAAGACGAAAACTTAGTCTGGGAGTAGAGAATGGACATACTAGAGAGACAGAACGAAACGTCTGGGGAGAGAACGAGACAGGAACACAGAGAAAGACATCGAACGAACGATCTGGAGGAGAAAGAAGAGGAACCGACTGTGAGAGAGACACAAGAAACCGTTCTGGGTAAGAGAGCGAACGGACAACGAGAAGGAGATAGATCCGAACCGTCCTGGGAGAGAGAAAGAACGGACGACCGAGTTAGAACCAGACAGCTTGAACGTAAGCCCTGGAGAGAGATGACGAACAGAAGCACGCAGAGATGTAGGAGATAGGCACACACTGAGAGAGAGATCGAACGACACACGAAAGAACGAACCTGCAACCAAACGTCTGGGAGATAGACGAACGACACACGCAGAGAGACACCGAACAAAGCACATCTGCGCCAGCGAGAAACGAAACAACCATCTGGGGAGAGAGACACAAACGAACCTTCTGGCCCAGAAGAGAGACCAAACGACACACGAGAGAAACATGAACAACCATCGCGGAGAGAGACGAACGGACACAAGAGAGAGACGACGAAGGAACCGTCTGCGAGAAGGAAGAGCACGACTACAACCTTCCTGGAGACGAGACGACGGACACACTAGAGAAACGAACCAAAGCCCTGTGCGGAGAGAGACGAACGGACCACACGAAGATTAGACACGAACGAAAAACCGTCTGGGAAGAGAGAATGACACGGACACCAACAGGAGCAGAGCACACGAACCAACCGTCTGCGGAGAGAGACAGGCACGGACACACGAGAGAGACACGAACAAAACCGTCTGCGGCGAGAGAAAATTTGGAGCAACCGTCTGAGAGAGACACAAACGAAACCTTCTGGGAAGAGGACGAACGGACACAACGAGAAGAGACATACGAACCGAACCGCACCGGAAGAGAGAACGCAACGGTACGGACAGAGAGACACGAACGAACCGATCTGCGGGAGAGAGGACGAACAGACACACGGAGAGAGACACGAAGAACCGTCTGGGAGGGACGAACAGCACACACGATGGGTCATCCAAACGTTCATCTGACGAGTGACAATCAGTGTTCTCTTCTGCGACTGAGAGGAACACAGAACGTACCAGGGAGAGAGACACGAACCAACCGTCATGGAGGGAGACAAATGGAACACACCGGAGAGAGACACAAACGAACGCTCTGGGAGAGGAGACGATAAGGGACACACGCAGCAGAGACCATAGAACCACACCGTCTGGGAGAGAGACAAACAGACCACAGGAGAGAGACACGAACGAACCGTCTGGGATAGAGACACAAACACGGAACCTTCTTGGGAGGAGAGAAGAACGGACACACGAGAGTGACATGCAACAACCTCTGCCGAGAGAGACGAACGGACACACGAGAGCAACAAGAACACAACCTTCTGCGAGAGAACTAACGGCACGCCAACGAGAGAGAACATAACGGACACCACAGAGAGACGCCACGCCACCGAACCAATCTGGGAGAGAGACACAATAACCGAACCTTTCATGGAGAGAGACGAACGGACCACCCACGAGAGAGACGCAACGACACACGAAGAGAGAACACGAGGCGAAACCATCTGGAGAGAAGACACAAAACGAACCTTCTAGGGAGAGAGACGAACAGTCACAAGAGAGAGACACGAACCAACCCGGTCCTGGGAGGGAGACAATGGACACCACGAAGAGAGGACACAAACGAAGATTCCTGGGCGAGAGAGACGAATGGACATACTAGAGAAGAGACATGAACCAACCGTCTGGCGAGAGGAGGTACGAACACGCGACACAACGAGAGAGACACCGAAACCAAACCGTCGGAGAGAGGACGAACGGAAAACACGAAGAGAGACCAAAACGAACCTGTTCTGGGAGAGAGACGAACGTACCACACCGAGAGCGCACACAGACACCAACCGTGGTAGGGAGAGAAACGAACGGACACACGACGAGAGACACGAACAAACCGTCTGGGAGGAGAAATGAAAGCAACCGTCTAGGGAGAGCAGACACAAAGGAACCTTCTGGAGAGAGACAGAAACGGACACACAGAGAGAGACACAAACGAACCTTCTGGCAGAGAGACGAAACGCACAGACGAGAGAACATGAACCAACCGTCTGGCAGAATACGAATGACACACGAGAGAGACACGAACGAACCGTTCTGGGAGAGACACGAACGACATCACACGAGAGAGACCGATCTGAGAGACTAACGAACCTTCTGGGAGAGACGAATGGAACACGAGGAGACCCACCAAAACCGTCTGAGAGAGCAAACGAAACACACCGATCTGGGAGAACGACGGAGACGACACCGTCTGGTTCGCGGAGAGAGACACAAACGAACCTTCTGGGAGCAGGACGAAACGACACCACCGAAGCAGAGACACAACACGCAGCTTCTGGGGAGACCGAGAGCATCGGAACACGAGAGAGACACAAACAAACCTTCTGGGAGAGAGACGAACGGACACACGAGAGAGACACAAATGAACCTTCTGGGAGAGAGACGAACGGACACACGAGAGAGATACGAACGGACACACGAGAGAGACACGAACGAACCGTCTGTAAGAGAGACGAACGGACACACGAGAGAGACGAGACACGACGAACTGTCTGGGAGAGAGAGGAACACGAGAGAGAGAGAGAGAACGAACGAACGGTCAGGGAGAGAGACGAAGGACACACGAGAGAGACACGAACGAACCGTCTGGGAGAGAGAACGACGGACACACGAGAGAACGAACACGAACGACTGTCTGGGAGAGAGAGGAACAGAAGAGAGAGAGAGAGAGAGAGAACGAACGAACGTCAGGGAGAGAGACGAAAGACGCACAGGAGAGAGACACGAACGAAACTCGGGAGAGAGACGAACGGACACAGAGACACACGAGAGAGACACGAACGAACCGTCTGAGAAGAAAAACAAACGAAGACAGACAGGGGAACGATTGTAATACAGTTTGTTTGTTCCATATGGAACGTAATAGTGCAAACCGATCCAGATCATAACTGAGAGTTCAAAGAACCCCTTATCTCACGCAGTTAGTACGTGGGTGTGGTGTACTCCTGTAAATTTGGTCGTTGTGATGTAAAATGCCATCATTTGTGTCCAAATATGCCATTCAGACCAAATAGTAATTGTTTGTTGTTCCATCTGATTGTACATGAAAGTGTGCAAGTAACTTGTTCACAATCACCAATCAAATAATTTTACCTTATTTGACCAAAAGTGTTAAATTCCTTTTGAGAAAAAATTGATCTCCCATTGAGTTTTCTCTCTTCATTGTTACACTTCTACATTTTATGTACTTATTTAATTAGTTGTGTTTCACATTATGTTTTTTATATGTTCACACTCAGAAAATCAAGTTTGTACATCATTCGTCCTCAATTTTGATTGAATTGTTAGTTTGTGAGAAAAACGATGATTCGTTGTGTAATTTCTTCTGATTTGTATTTTAAAAAAGAGTTTACCAGCCATTGATACTTAAATAAGAGTTGTTTCTGTCCAATTGATTTTATAGGAAGGTATACATGTTACTTATTTAAAAGCACAGATAATCTTCTTTTCTTCTTTGTTACCATTTGGGCATAAATGTGCTACAATTCCTTATTTGGGCATATTGCGTCCTGCATCCACCTGGATCTTGAGTACCCTCCTATGAGTTTGAATGAAATGCCGAGTTTTAACAAAAAGCGCCGACACTTCTAATTGAAGCACAATTTCGGACTCTGTATCCTACTATTTGGACCCCCTTCAGACCATTTTAGACCTTTTAGATCTTTAACCCCCCCCCCTTTTTTAGACCCCTTGACTTTATTTCAATACTTTACACCTTTTATACCCCTTAAGACTCTTTGAACCCCTTAGACTCCTGAAGACCTTTATACCCTTTAGACCACATTTACCCCTTGCCCCTGATACCATTCGACCCTGTTTGGACCCTTTAGATCCTGTAGATCCCTTAGAACCGTTAAACCTGTAACTACTGTTGAAACATACCTTTTAGAATCCTTATACCTTTTAGACATTATAGACCTCATAGACACTTAAGACCTTGTCGATGTATAGACCCTGTCAGACCCTAAGACCCAGTTCACCATATAGACCCGTTAGAAGGCTTAGACCATATAGACCCTGTAAGAACACTAGACCACATAGACCCCATTAGAACGCTAAGACCATATACAGCTAAGACCATTGTAGATCCCTCGAGACCCTTTAGACCTTTACACCGCTTCGACCTGTAGACTTGTTGGACCTGTTAAACCCCTTTAGATGCATACCACACAAACATCTAGAGAGCCTTCTTGCAATATACAGACAATACTTTTTTCAGCAAGTAAGTGCAATCCCAGCCATGCGGAGGGTGGTGTTCTGCAAGGTTGAACAGAAATTGCATATTGGGTCACTGAATTAGTTCACCAATCACAACCTAGAAAATATTGTTTTTGAGGTCAAAAGTGCAATGTCATATAAAATCATCAATTTTTCATCCAATTAACTTCAATTTGAACGGATTTGTATATTGGGTCACAGACCTGGTTGACAAAATTCAGAACGATCGATTTTGCATTTAGCCTTTTGACATGTTAACGATTTCTTCAACTATTTCACCCCATTATCAAATGGGCTTTTGTGAATTCTATGATCATACTCAGTAATTTTCAAGATATCAAATTAAAAACTTATTATAACTTAACAACCCCTACAATTATTTCCCGTTCGGGTTCGCGCACGTGACAACTATCGCCCGCTCCAGTTCATCAAGCAAGTTCCCGACCAGCTACTTGTTTTACTTTTATTTTATGGGATATAAAATGGGTTCCGTCGTCCGTCCGTCCGTCACATTTCATTTCCGGAGCTTAACTACAAATCCCCTCAGATATATTACAAATTGGTACACATATCAAGCAAGTGGTGAACTGGTGCCTTTTGATATTTTAGAGATTTCCCCCAAAAAAATTCTATACTTCCATGGAAACAAGTTGGGTATTAGAAATAATTGAGGTAACCTTGTTTCCAGAGCATAAGTTGCAAAACTATTAACTATTTCTTATGAATTTGGTACACACATCAAGAATAAATTGAACTGGTGCCTTTTGCTACTTGTCCTCATTACTATGGCGGGGATATCGAAGACTTTGTCTTCAACGGATGCTAGTGAAATTTGGTAAACACATCAAAGAATAAATTGAACTGGTGCCTTTTGCTACTTTCCTCGTTTACTATGGAGGGGGATATCGAAGACTTTGTCTTCAACGGATGCATTATTACTTGTTACAATATGGATGCAGAATTTACCACTGCTCCCATTGCCAAGAAGCTAAGGGAGAAGATACCATTGACATTGATAAGTGTCTTTTCTGCACAAAATCCTTTCATCAAGGAACAGCCAGTCACTCCGTTCTTCAACAACTACGGTCCTTATTCTCAGCATGCAGACAACGGAATGACTCAGTTAGTCAGAAACTTTTGGCCCATGAATCTGATATAATTCTGGAACCAGTGGTGTTCAGGTATCACAGACAAGTGCAGATCAACATATGTAAGCCAACATCAACATCAGAAGAGCTTTAAACAGTTGATAACTCTGATGTAGTTTTGGATGATGGTGGTAATCTAGTAGTGTAAGGTGATGGTGCAATGGTGGTGTGGCAACCGCTTTACAAGATCCAAGGCATCCAGTTGTGAAGTTTGACTGGAAATCTCGCTGTTTCATCTGTAGTGATCCTTGCAGCTCAAGCACCGATTATCTTGGTCCATGGTAGAGTCATCTTGAAAGATGACCCTGAGCACCAACATGTACACCCGAGTTCTTCAAGCTGCAAAGCTAAGCAAGATGATGACATGATAACCAGACTTCAGGGTACCCAATGTGGATCTGGTTGCCATTGAGGCTCGTTACCACAGACAAAAGTCATGCACATCAACTGTCAGTGGTCGCTCTAATCACTGCAAGTAAGAACAGAAAGCAACAATTTGCTGCACACAGTACATCAGTGAGGAGACTGATCAGTGAGTTTACATCACCCATCATTGAACACAGACAATATTCTTCCTGAGCACCTTGAGAAAGTGGTTCTTGGAGATCCTTGCTGAAAGGAGTGACCATCCAGGTTCATACACATCCTATAATCTCAAAAGACACATTATAAAAGAGTGGCCAGATGTTGGCTACATGTATGGCAGACAAACTGCAGTCATTGAATGCCTGAGGTGTCAGTCAAGAAACTGGACAGAGGAACATCCAGGAAAGAACCTACCACCAACAGAAGAGCTTTCAGTCTGCATCTACTTCGCTCTGCTTATCAGCTGTTAATATGGAGACAAGCTGCTTTACCTTCTCCAACCTTACCTGATGCAACAGCATATGGCTTCGAACACAGCCCAGGGTGGCACTGGTCTCCAGCCTCAATGATGAGTCAATCGCCAGCTGCTCCCAGAGTTGTTAAATGACCTTGGTGTGGACTGTCAACCAATACCTGTGCAGTGGAGTGTTCTTGCTTGGAGAGTGCCAACCATGCACAGCAGCATGCACTGTGAACCTTGTGAGGAGGGGACAAAATCATGTTCAAATCCTGTTACTCTCTTGCATTTTACAGTGATAATTCAGACTCAGATGCACGACAATATACCATAATAGTAACAAGTAATGTTGACAGTTTCCTGGACTTTATCTTAGTATGATAGTTTTGTTAGAAAGATTGCATTTGATGCCAAAAGTGGAGAGTTTGTACAAACAGCCATTATAGTCCCCTCAATATTCTTGAAATTTATTTTCAATAGTACATTGAAAAATTACATTTAAAAAAATATTTACTGTATAAAGAATTTGTCCCCCCCCCCCCCATTTACACAAATCCTGGATCCATCCCTTGTGTGTTGTTGATATACTCATCAACAAATAGTAATTCTTTGTGACAATATAAATATTTGAAACAATGTTTTTCTTAAACATATGAAATTATCAAGTAATGGTCATAATGCCATGAGTACTGATAATGACATTTTCGGTATTATTCGGCATCTTGGACAAAATGGATGAAAATTGATTTACATTTAAGATAATACGAATTATTATGAATAATTTGCAGCAGACTCTAGAGAAACTTTATATGCTATAAGTCTTTGATACTATTATCAATTATGCATAGTGAGAGTGATGCTAAAAAATGAAAAATATGAAATTTTGATTTTTGAGGCAAATTTGTTAAAAATTGTTCTGTATTACTTTTCAGTCACACATGTTCTTTTTTGTTATTGGCATGTTTTAGCCTATTGTCTATGGGATCAGTTTTATGTATATAAGGTTTGTAAGCATGAAGATTATAACAAACGATAGACGTTTTCGTCACAATATTGCCAACTTCAAGGGGTCAACGACCCTTAATTGAACCTATTCTCAGAATGCCACCAAATTTCCAGACTGGCCTCATTGGTTTTCATGTACATGGATAGTAGGTGGGTTCAATAATAAACCACATTAGAAAATGTGGTACTGCTGGTGTGGGTATCTCCCTCCTTTTTGGGTGGCCCCTGCTGCTCCACATAGCATGTGGAAGGGGCAGAGTGTTATCAGGTTCAATTTGGCACAATCCAGAAAGGCCTCTTCAGTTTATACCTTTAAAGAAGGGGGTAGTTTTCATAAAGCCATTTGGTAATCAGAGCTGGTAACAATTGATGAGGCCAATAACGATTAAGATGATTAAAAAGAACTGTGCGAAACGAATTTTATATGGCAGCTCCAACCACCAAACATGGTTAGAATTTTGCTACAAACATGTTAACAAACACCAAACATGCAACAAACAGCTCCCCAACCAAACCACCAAAACAATTTTGTTATTCCCAAATCATCATTAAAATAATTATATAAATTTTGCTTCTATACCCTGATTTTAGCTGTTAGATCAAGTGAAATATGTTCTGATCTGTAGGATATAAGTACCAGCAATTCAGAACCGATAACGTGCATGTGCTGCTTTAGCACAAGAATGTCAAAGCCATTCGATTTGGTACGACAACACTCCCTCAATAGCTACTATTTCATTATTAAATGTCTATAAAGCTATCAGCCATTTAAAATTAGCTGTCTGCTCCACATACTGGTGCTAATCCCTATGAGTTTCTATTCCTGCTGTCCAATGCTTCCCGTATTGGACGGGAATATTACCCTATTCCGATCACTCTGCACAGTAGGGTGCCTTTTTTTAACTCTGATGCAAAGCTTTGAATGAGGAATTTTTGCAGATGCATCTAAATATATTTACAGGTGGAGTTTCCATACGATGGTTTATTATCAACTAATTTCTTTCGTTAAGCAAATAAAAATCCTTCCTCCATAGTTTACTATGAAATGTACAAGAACACAAATAATCTGCTGAGATAAATCAATACTAAATGTTACATTAATGTTATTAAACAATGGTTTGAGAAAAGTGATGATTATTTGTAAATTTTTCTTATTATTTTTTAAAAAATGAATTATAAACCAGCCTTGAGCAAAGATACCTAAATAAGAGTTGTGTTTGTCCAATATGAATTTATACATGAACAGTATACATGTTACTCATTCAAATCAAAGACTAATATAATTTTACCATAATTGGTAATAAATGTGCTAACATTCCTTATTTGGGCAAATTTGTATCAGGCATCACCTGATCTAGAAGAGCACCCTGACACGTGTTGTTTAAGACCAAATGCCTGAGTTTTAACAAAAATTGTCGACAAAGTGATGTAATGAATATCAATTTTGAAACGTCCTCGATTCACTATGTATCGAACAAACCCCCACAAACCCAAATCAGCTTGATTGATTTTCCCAAGATTTCCTTTTCTGCAACACATGTCCTCCAAAGATGACAGTTTCTGTTTTAGCATTAGCACATCTCATGTACTGGTGATCTAATTTCTTCAGCACTGGATGTTTTTGTTTGTCTTCTTGCAGCCCATGGAATTTTAACTTCTGTATCTAACTCCCATATCAAAACTGTCAACGTTTTTTTCCATTTCTTCAAAAAATCTGCCAGTAATTCAGTGCCCATGCCAAAGTTGATCTGGACAATGGGTGTGGGCCTTACTCTTACCTACTATAGTCCTGAGGGTGGTTTATAAACGTTTAGAATTTCGGATTTTCTCTCCAGCAGGATGAAACTGCATTATGTACATGTCAATGTTTCGGATGATTTTTATTTGAAGTGAAATTGAGTTGGTGGTGGTTTCATGGATTTAGTTCTTGTGCTTTTGGTGATGTCGGTGCGACCCTGAAAGCTTGTGCTTAAGGACATCTGAATCGGTCTCTGATACATCTCAGGGTACAAAGATGTTGGGGGCGTTCAAAAAAGTCAAGGAACATGAATACAGTCAACGTTACTATTTTTCAACATAATTTTAATAAATTAGAATATAATAATGAAATAAAATTATAAAAAAAGTGTGGGCCGGACATCCAAACAAATGAACTTTCACTTTCTCCTTCAAACAGCTGTAGTAAAATTGTGAGTTTTCAGATTTCCTTTGGACCACTTATCGAGTGATTCAGTCCATTCCTGTGGTTGGGTGAGTCTGTGACAATGCAAGTGGACTCAATATCAAAAAGAGATATTATCCATAAGGGAACAGTCCCGCTGTGTGGGGGTATGAGTACAGGTGTGTTGACACTGAAGGAGGTGAACATGTTTGGTCAAACACCCTCGAGATTCGTGCTCGATAGTCTGCAAGCAATTCTTGCATGAGATGGCATAAATATCACTTAATTGCATTTTGTGAGGCATAAATCGTCAATTCACCTCATAAAATTGAGGACATGATCTACCTTGCTGAGTGTGGTTCCATAATTTATTGGGAGGAATCTTGTACCTCTATCGCATGGACCTTCCAATTTGGGGTCAGGAATCCAAGTCGTGGTTCTGTTTACACTTGTGGTGATAATCCCTTTAGTGTGCAGGTTGTGATGAATGGTGTTTAAATCAGAACAAGAGAAATCCCAACTCGCATCAAAATGCAAATTGACGTGTTGAAAATAAGTCCGGATAAATTAATCCTCCATTGTCTCTCCCCAGCAGTTAATGAAGAAGGGTCCTTGGTTGCCAAGCTGCTGCGGCTTAAATGCAGAACAGAAATCATTCAATTTTTTGGTGTGGTCATTTAACCAAATGAAATCCCTTGATGAGTAGAAACAAAAGTCATTATACAATATTCGACGTCTGAGTGAACTCGTGAAATGAGAAAAGGGCTTGTGAGAAAAAGCGTGCAGGCTCCTGATGTCGTGAAACGAGTTTCTCGGAAGGGCATCTTGAGTATCATTACGTCCGTTGGCTCTCTGGAAAACCTCCCTGATGCTGCTCGGTTCACCATGCTTGCTTCATCACAAAATATCAGTAAAAATGCAAAGAAAAATTAATGTCACAGACACACTCTTAATGAGATTTGGTGAACATTGGTGGCGAAAGAGAAAATGTTGACATATGAAAAAAATGTGATTGTATTCTATAAGTTTGGTTTATCGTATTCACAAATTGTACAGGCTGGCTGGAAAGTCCATTTACCCTCACAACATTCTCTCACCTCCCTCCATCCAGTGTGACAATTCAAGTGATGGTACGAGAATATGGGAACATACCAGATAAAATTATGATTCGTTGTAGTAAGTAACTGCACAATAAAACCTGAAAGTAAATATTTAAGAAACAAATGCTCACTGGGGGTAAAGCAAACTTACAGAACCAACATTCGTCTGTTTACATTCTATAAGAAGAAAGGTCAGTAAGGGAAAGACTCACCACTTGCAATCGATCAAACAAAAATAAACTACAAACTTCAGAGTCCCACCCAAAGCCAAGGAAGCTCCTCATGGATCTCTCACCACAACCTCAAATCAACACCCTTTCACTGACGGTTGTTGTTTAGTGCAGTATTTAGTTGTGTTTACCATCACATAATGAACTGCAGCAAACATCATCCTGGATACTTTAATAACTCATCCCAGCTCCATCGCCCTACTCGTAAAGAACCAAACAAAGCCACATCATGGCTGAAAACCAAAAACCATAATTCAAGATTCAACTCCAGTTCCCCAACATCCCGATTTGGATATGGATCCACAACTCCGTGTTGTATAAAAAATCAAACATGATGGAAAATCCCACGAAGGAGAATCACAGCAAAACATACAGGGACAGCAAAACATCAAAGGGTGCTCCCAAGTACCTACAGGAACTATAGCAGCCTAAGGACTACCAGTGGTTAAAGAGAAGGTCCACCAGACCTCTCAGTCAGATGGAATGGACATAAGATTCTGTTTCAAAATAAACCAACAAAACCATCCCAACATCGAATAAAGAAAATGAAAATCTAAAAATGCAAACATTATCAACTCCAACTAGTACCCTTTTAATCGAATAATGGAGTAGAACCAGTTAATTTGGTTCAGAATTTCAAAAATCTCAACCACCAGTCCCATTTCAATTTCAGAATGAGGAAGAGAAATTCAATCAAATGAATTCAACGTCAAGATCACTTTCACATTTCATTTTGTTTCTAATATTTAATGAATGATTCAGGAACCAAAAGAAAACAGCGATTATTTTCAACAAGAGATTAGAAAGTGAATTCCAATGAGGATTATATTTCAGAATAAATTAATCTAAAAAGTTAAAATGTTTGAGGAATGAATGATCGTTTATTCAACGGAAAGGCTTGGGGTTGGAATGAGGAACAGAACTTCATCTGGTTGTAAGGAAGATGCAGCTTTGTGAGTTTGGTTAGTTTACTCAAACACTCCACTGGGTAGAGACTGGAAGCTGGTGTAGTGAAGTTGCAGGATGGTGAGTTGGGTTTAGTTTTATCAAACCACCCCACTGGGTAAGAGACTGGAGCTGAATTGTAGTGAAGATACAGTTTTGTGGAGTTGGGTTAGTTTATCAAAAACACTCCACTGGGTAGAGACTGAGCTGGTTGTATTGAAGTTGCAGGATGGTGATTGGGTTAGTTTAACAACACTCCACTGGTAAGACTGGAAGCTGGTTGTCGTGGAAGATACAGCGTTGTGAGGTTGGTTAGTATCAAACACTCCACTGGGAGAGACTGGAGCTGGTTTAGTGAAGTGCAGGATGGTGATTGGGTTAGTTTATCAAACACTCCACTGGTAAGACCTTGGGAGCTGATTGTAGTGAACGATACAGTTTTGGTGAGTTGGGTAGTTTATCAACATCCACTGGGTAAGAGACTGGAGCTGTTGTAGTGAAGTTGCAGGATGGTGAAGTTGGTTAGTTTAATCAAACACTCCAACTGGGTAGAGACTGGAGCTGTTGTAATTGAAGTTGCAGGATGGTGAGTTGGGTTAGTTTATCAAACACTCCACTGGGTAAGGGACGGAGCTGGTTTGTATTGGAAAGTTTGCAGATGGTGAGTGGTTAGTTATCAAACACTCCAACTGGTAGAGACTGGGCGGTTGTATTGAAGTTGCAGGATGGGTGAGTTGGTTAGTTTATCAAAACACTCCACTGGGTAGAGACTTGGAGCTGGTTGATTGAAGTTGCCCAGGATGGGTGAGTTGGGTTAGTTTATCAAAACACTTCCACTGGTAGAAGACTGGAGTGGTTTTGTAGTGAAGATACAGTTTTTGTGAATTGCGGTTAGTTTATCAACACTCCACCGGTAGAGATGGAGCTGGTTGTAGTGGAGTTGCAGGATGGTGAGTTGGGTTAGTTTATCAACACTCCCAACTGGGTAGAGACTGGAGCTGATTGAGTGAAGAACATTTTGTGAGTTTGGGTTAGTTTTATCAAAACACCCACTGGTCGAGAACTGGAGCTGGTTGTGTGAAGATACAGTTTGTGAGTTGGGTTAGTTTTCAAACACTCACTGGGGGTAGAGAAACGGAACTGGTTGTAATTGAAGTTGCAGGATTGGTGAGTTGGGTTAGTGTATCAAACACTCCACTGGGTAGACTGTAGAGCTGGTGTATTGAAGTTGCAGGATGGTGAGTTGGGTAGTTTATCAAACACCCACTGGTAGAGACTGGAGCTGGTTGTAGTGAAGATACAGTTTTTGTGGAGTTGGGTTAACGTTTATCAAACACTCCACTGGGTAGAGACTGAGCTGGTTTTTGGACAGATACAGCTTTGTGAGTTGGGTTAGTTTAATCAAAACACTCCCACTTGGTAGAGACTGGACCTTGGTGTAGTGAAGATACAGTTTTTGCTGAGTTGGGTTAGTTTATCAAAACACTCACACTGGTAGCAGACTGGAGCTCGGTGTTGGACAGATACGCGTTTATGTAATTGAGTTTAGTTTATCAAACACTCCACTGGGTAGAGGACTGGTGAGCTGTTGTATGAAAGTTGCAGGATGGTGAGTTGGGTTAGTTTATCAAACACCCACCTGGGTAAGACTGGAGCTGGTTGGTGTAGTGAACGATACAGTTTTGTGAGTTGGGTTAGTTATCAAAACATCCACTGGGTAGAGACTGGAGCCTGGTTGTATTGAAGTTGCAGATGGTGAGTTGGTTAGTTAATCAAACACTCCACGGGTTAAGAGACTGAGCTGGCTGTGTACAGAACAGTTGGTGAGTGGGTTCGAGTTTATCAAACACTCCACCTGGGTAGAGACTGGAGCATGCGTTGTAGTGAAGATACAGTTTTGTGAGTTGGGGTTAGTTTATCAAACACTACCACTGGTAGAGACTGGAGCTGGTTTGTAGGACCAGATTACAGCCTTGGTGAGTTGGGTTAGTTTTCAAACAACTCCACTGGGTAGAGACTGGGAGCTGGTTGTCGGAAGATAAGGTTGTTGAGTTGGTGTAGTTTATCAAACACTCACTGGGTAGAGACTGGGCTGGTGCCTTGCAGTCCTCCAATGTGTTAGCTTTGAGAGTTTATCAAACACTCCCACTGATATAGGGACTGGAGATGGTTTTTGTCCAGATACATTGGCCTGCAAAAGTATTCAATCCCTCCAAGTTTTCAACATTTTGAGCCCACTGAGCCTTATTTTATGATACTTTCAAAATCAAACTTAATATATAGAGTCTCATAAACTACTCCAAAGTGACAAAGCTGAAATGCAGATAAAGAGTAGATTAGTCCAATTGACAGAAGAAAAATTAGATATTCTCAGTTGTTATAAATATTGAACCTTTTGCCTAATTAACTGCTAAAATCACTTCAGGAAGCAATTTTTTTTGTTGAAAATTTATAAAAACAAGTGTAATAGGTTTTTCACCTGTAATGTAATCAGTGGGTTAACTTAAAAATTATGTTCTCCCCAGCGGAGCGGATCCCATAAGTTTTTTTAGGTGGGGGGGGGGGGGAGTCTTTTCTCCACAACTTAGCTTTCTCACAGGAAATTTGAGAACATTGAGCGACGTGAACGAAAGGCTCACGGCCGTGTCACAACTGAATTTGAAGAAAAGCTGAAAGTTTTGGATCTTTGCGCGCCAACAATGTAAATACACACAAAATGTTTCCAATACAATGGACAAGCACAAAATGCAGCAAAATGACCACCCCGAGCACTAAAAACCTGAACTCCACCGTTGGCAGCATCAGATTATTACTTATAATAATGGAGATGTAACCGCCACTGAAACTTTGAATTACTCGTGAAATAGTTCGGATTGTAACTGCCGCTTTTCTGTAGGACACGATCCCGAAAATGTTGCTTTCTCTTAGAGCCATAAATAACCATGATTGTCAGGAGGGATTAATAGAGAATCAGTGGCAAAAAGTATCAAACACTCAGATTAATTGCCGAGTGAGAAGTAAAAGTTGTCCAATTGCCGATTGTCCAGTGATAATCTCGCACGATCGAGTCATGTGACAAATTAGCCAGTTATGTTAAGCCAGAAAATTGCCCTCCCTCCCCCTGGATCCGCAATTGCCCAGTTATGTAAGGATATTTGATGTGCAACTCACTTGGTTAACGAGTGTTGAGGTGAAGGGCTTCCAAAGAAGTTCAGACTAAAGTGGTAGGACGAAAGCACCAGTTCAGGAGAAGGGTTATCAGAAGATTTCAAATCACTCATTATCCTTTGAGTAGGTGAAATCCATCAATTAAGTTGGGGGAAGACATATCGTACCACCCAGACTTCCACTCAGAAGGCGGTCGTGAAACCAAAACGTCAGCCCGGGAAGCAGGAAATGGTTCGGATATGTCACTGTAAACAAAATGACAATGAAAAATCTAAAGGCTCTATGTCTATGTCCATGAAGGGGTCAGTGTTCATCAATCAACAATATCACGTCCCTTTCACAAAGCTGGTCTCTATGGACAGGTAAGACAAGAAAAGGCAATTTTTTTGAAAAAATACACACTTAAAAAGCTCGTATGGAGTTCACGAAAAAGCGTCTTCATGTTACTGCAAGCATGTGGAAGAAAGGTTTTGTGGTCAGGACGAAACAAAAATGAATTTTGGATCTAAATTGAACCGCCGTTAACGTGTGGCACAGCCTAACAGTCTTGTGCATTCACCAGTCAGTGCCATCCCTACTATCAAGCATGGTGGTGGCAGAATGCATGTTATGGGGATACTTTTCATAGCAGGGAATTGGACATGGCTTGAGGGATAGAAAGTTCAATGGACAGTGGCATGTACAGGAGAATTGCTCGATTCAGCCATGACTTAAACTGGGAAGGAGAATTCACATTTCAGCAGGAGAATGATCCGAAGTAAAAGCAAAAGACACTGGATGTGACTGAACAGAAAAAAAATGAATTTCATTGAGTGGCTCAGTGAAATGTCCTGATTTGAACCTCAATTGAACATTTATTGTACCAGGCTGATACCAGGCTTCAGTCAGTCAGGCCAAGATTAACTCTGTGACTTGCTCAGGTATAATGTAACCCTGTAACTAAACGTTCCATGGTCGACAGTTGCGCGACTAAACCATCTCCCCCAACCAGGTATTTTCGGGAGGAGGGGTGTGGATATGGACACCCACGCAGATTTAAACAAAACCTGTCAAAGTGAGGAAGCTACCTTGTGAGCGCATGGCCATCCATAATCTAGTGCCCAACTGTGCCCGGCGGACGTCCTCACTGCAGTTGGGTTACTTTCTTAGTAGGTGGTTTGGTGGCAGGATTTGCACTCTAGGCCACAAACAACCCTTCATTCCGCAAAAACACAAAAGACGCAAAGAATCTGAAACCCACTCCGTGGGAGTACCTCCGGTGCAAGCTTCCCTTCGCAGGGCACTCACCGAGATGATTTACGGGAATTGGGGCACAGCCTTCGGGACCCAATCTTTGATGATAGGAGGGAAAGCCACGGGGTACGATTCCGGTCAGATTGCGGGAGAGTGGTGCGGAGTGGTCTGAGGTGTCGGCTTCACCAGACGGCGTCTCCTTGGGTTAACCTGAGGCGGTCCCTTCGGTGTGGGCCTGGAATGTCCTATCCCAAAAGAGAGGATGATCACCGCTGTCTCTGTTATCATCTGAAGCGTTCCAAGCGTATTTGGGACATCAGGTATGGCAGCAACGTTCTGAGGTTCGGAGACCAGATGGCGGCGAGATCTAATGGTGGGTGTGTTACACCTATATTGATCTGTTCGCTCTGATGGTTACCATTTCCCAAAGAGTTGCTGTCCACGTGTTCCAATAAGCTGACCCCAATGATAATTGAGGTAACAACCGGTCAACGACATAAGTTATGAGACTAAGGACTTCGTCACTCTTAGGTGTCATTTCCCTGTCTCTGTCTTATTGCTCGACTGAGCCGAGTGATCTCACTGTAAGATTGCATTCTCATGCACGCTCGAGTCTTTGTGTTGATCAGTGCCCCAGAACGAAGATACACTTCTTAGTCTTGGGATTTTCAATGCATTGGAATGAACTGATAGGTGTATGGTTATGAGACTGTGTGTTGGTACCCATGGTAAGTCATATGAACCAGAATAGCACTAAGTTCCTTGACTTGCAAAAATCATGGACTTAGGGTGGCTTGGTTCATGGTTTTCAGCTACCCACAGGCTCATCGCTGGACTTGGCATTCCAACGCCTGGTGGTGATGGGGCAAAGGAGATTGACCATGTGCTTTTTGATGAGTCACTGAAGGAATGATCCAGAATGGCAGGGTCCTACCGCAGAGTGCTCATCTCTCATTACCGACCATAGGTGTTGTGTAGCCAACCCTGAAGCTGGCAGTCTTAAATCCAGGGAGAAATGGTACCATTCCACCTAGCTGGATTATTGGCAAGCTCAAGGATGAGGAGGGTAGGCTTGAGGAGTTTGCCGACAAGTGAGTGGAGTTTGGAGGGGTTCTGGGTGCTTTGCGAGGTCCTGAAAGAGTTGTGGAGTGGCCTTTCAAGACGCCACCCCTCCTTGATTTGTCGGTGATGTCTTGAAACTCACCGCTAGCAATAGAGAATTTTGTCGCTCAAGGGACCACTGGACCAGAGCGCAGGGCCAGGCTGAATGCAGAGCTGAGCTTTCAGGGAGCTGAGGCATAAAACTGTACGTCGCTAAGGGTGGACAAGGAGGCCGATGTGCGAGGAATCTGTGAGGGCGTAGAGCATCACCTGTGGTCAAGGTATTTGTGCCTGCTTACAGGGGAATCTTGTCGCATTGCGTTCACCAGCCCAATCCTGGTGTACGTGCAAAGTTAGAGCCAGGGTGGTATGGCTCTTCGACAGAGGAGTCCGAAGTGAAGGTCCCGCTGGGCCGGTTACTTGTAGCGGTTGTACCAGGTGGCATCCACCAGCTGTCGAGTTGCGACGTCAGGGGTGTTTACATTTCCTGTTGCTGACGCCTCAATCAACTGTGGTCGCACCTTCGCTTGTGGAACACAGGTGCGGTGAAACGCGGTTGAAATGGGGTCAAGCTCCAAAGGATCTGTGACATACCAGCTGAACTCTTAAGGGCTGGTGGAAATGCTGCACTCGTATCGTTGCATGCAGTTCTGTGCTCTGCTGGAACACAGGCATCATTCCAAACTGACAGGAAGAGGGGCCTTGGTTGTCCCCTCTCTGAAAGAGGAAGGGGTGATCGACCAAGACCTGCAACAACTACCGAGGGTGACGCTGCATCTCAGTGCCAGCAAGGTTTTTGCTTGGATAATTCTTGATAGGGTACCACCATCTGCTTGGCTTGCACCAGCCCGTCAGAGCAGCAGGCTTACACAAAAGAGGGTCAATGACTGAACGTATCCTCTGCTCTTCGGGTCCTTCACGAAGCAGACGAAAGTTTTGGCAGGTGCTGCTTTGCCAGCCTATGTTGACTCTGTAAAGTGTTCGATCAGTGAATCGGGAGTGCCTCTGGAGGGAATCTTGGTCCTTCGTGGGTGCCCCAAAATGATCGATCTGAATGTCTGAAACTCTACTCTGGTACTGAGGTGCTGTGAGATGTGGTGGTATCACCTCGGACTTATTTCATTTGTTACTGGAGTTGTCAGGGGTGTGTACTGGTCCCACACTTTGCCAGCACTTGTATGGACTGGAATTCTAGGAGGATGTCGGAGAGATCAGCCTGCGGTGCATCGTTTGGAAATGGTCAGATCTCTGACTGGATTTCGCAGATGATGGCAGTCATCTTTGCGGAGACTTTAGATTATCCTTTTTGGGGGCCCTCAAGGTGCGAATGAGGAGTCGGACCCCTGGGATTATGGGTTTCCTGGTCAAAACTAAGATCCAGCTTTCAATGAACATTCTTGAGATGTGCTTTCCTGTCATGTGCCTGTTGTGCGGTGAGGATGTGACGGCTGAGGGAGATTCACTTACCTTTGGCATGATATTCAGTAGTCTCTGCTGGCTTTGTGAGTCAGAGGTCAAAGACTGTCTGGGTCAGGCCTGGGGAGTCTAGGAATTCACTGGATACATGGGTGTGGCGCTGCCGGTACCTGTGTGGGAGACGAAAGTCCGAGCTCTTCAGTCCTTGGTGCTTCCAGTCTTGCTTATGGATGGAGAAACTTGGACTCTGACCAAGGATCTGAGACTGGAGACTTAATTCTTTTGGTACCAGTTCTTCGGAGAAGCCTTGGCTATCGCTTGTTGGACTTTGTGTCAACGAGCGGTTTGCTGAGAGAACTCAAATGAGATTTGTTACCTGATAGTCCTGAGCGTCGCCTACGGCTGTATGGAACTGTGCCTCGTTTTCCTGACGCTGATTCCTGCCTAACCAGATTCTCTCGGCGCAGGGAGTCTCTTGGAGTGGAGGAGGCCAATGGGCCGACCAGACTGCCTCTGGTTGCAGCTAGGTTGGATCGGCATCTCAAGGAGATGGGGATTGGGCAGGCATCTGCCTGGGGGATGCCAACGGAGGCCCTGGAGTTTCCGGCGGAACGTGGACGCGCGACGCGCTGCTCTGGCGCATGCGGATGCTCCCATACCTGACCTGTCCCTGGAACATTTATAGAGAAGACTTTAAGATCGCAGTCCATCGACAATCCCCATCAAACGTGGCAGAACTAGACAATTTCCTTCGTGAGAATGGGCAACACATTTACATCTCACTGTGAAAAGCTGGTGGAGACCCACACATAAGAAACACTCATGGCAGTCATGCTGCAAAAAGCTGCTTCCACAAATATCACCTCGGAGCTGAATACTTTTACAACCAGTGAATTTTATTTGTACATATTTTTCAGCAGGT
>JAXMNL010000561.1:11534-33060 GCA_035128595.1 Eptatretus atami
CTTCGACCCCCTCCCCCTTTTTGCATCTGTCACTCTCGTCACCCCTCTTCTTTGGCAATCATGACTCCTTCACCCCCTTTTTTGGCATCTGTCACTTCTCTCACCTCCCTTTTGGCATCATTGATTCCTTGCACTCCCTTTTTGGCATCTGTCACTCTCTCACCCACCTTTTCTGGCAATCATCGCTCCTTCCCCAGTTTTTGCACCAATGATCCTTCACCCCCCCCCTTTTTTTGGCATCGTGTCAGCTGCTTACCCCCGTTTTTGCGCAATGCAAGTGTCCTTCAGCCCATTTTGCAGCGCAATCTTACTCTTCACTCGCTTTTTTGCATCAATTCCGCGCCTCACCCCAATTTTGGCAACCAATCGATCCTTCATCCCCACCTTTTGGCTCACAGACTCGCGTCCTTCACCCAATTTGCGCATCAAAATTTCCCGAATTCCTCACCCCCCCTTTTTTCAGCATCTGTCCTCTCACCCCTTTTTTGAGGCATCAATCGATCCTTCAACCCCATTTTTGGCACCAATCGATTTTGGCCATCAAATATGTCACGTGCTCTACCCTCTTTTCTTAGCATCTTTGTCTCCCTCATTCATACCCTTCTGGTCGTCAAGTTTGATCCATCAACCTCCATTTTCGCAGGCAGCTGCTCTTTCATCCCTTTTTATCATCGAGTGCGGCCCATCACCGCCCATTTTCATCTTTCACTCCTATCCACCCCCATTTTTTTTTAACACTTAATCTCCCCTTATCCCCTGTTTCTTTGCAGTATGTCGCTCCCTTCCTCACTTTTTGGCATCACGGGGTTCCTTCACCCATGTTTCCCTTTCATCTCCCCGCTTTTTGGCAGCCAATGCTCCTTCATCTCACTATTTTTTTAGCCCTCTTATCATTCCTTTCGCCACATTTTATGATCAGTTGTTTCCTGAGCCCATCCTCGCCCCTCGTTTTGGTTTCTCTGTACTCCTTAACCCTGTTGTGATTATTTTTTGGACACTGTTTTCCTCGCCCATTCCTTATCACCGTCACTCTGTTTGCTACTTTTCGTCCTGTCTCTTACTGCTTCCCTCTCTCGTCATAAAGACCGGTATTGGTGTGCGTCAAGGTACGAGTGTGTGTCTGTGTGGTGTTGCTGTGCTGTGGGCGGGGGGTGGTGTGTGCGGTGTGTGTGTGTGTGTTGTGTGCTGTGTGTGTGTGCGTGTGTGTGGCTGTGTTTGTGGTTGTGTGTATGTATGTGTGTTGTGGTGTGTGTGCTGTGTGTGTGTGTGTGTGTGTGTGTGTGGTTGTTTGTTTTTTTGCAGGTGCGGAAATCTTAAGTCGGGGGAGAGTTCAATGATGACGCGAGCATGCCTTCGAGAAGCCATAACTTTGTATCCTGGCTCTTGCAGTACGCCTTCGCAGAGGTGTGCAATCCGCTCTTATCCGATGACACTCACGTAACTTTCATTCAACTTCCTTGCTGCAACAACTCACCAGCAATTTCCTTGCAGCGAGCATGATTCCGGTCTTGTGCAAATGTTGAACACCACAAAATTGGCCTGTGACGTGTATATTTTGGTACCTTTGTTTGTGAACCACCCAGCTTCGGTGATAGCTTGCGTGTACCCTCGGACTACAAACTTTTTTTGCAACTCCATATCCTGTAATCATATTCTGATGAGCTTTTGCTAAAGAAAACATGAAAATCAATGTTTTTTTAGTATTTGTCTCAAAAAGTCACGCCATGACTAACTTTGCAAATTTTTATACTCGTGCATTTGGGGGATGTCCAAAAACTAGAAACCCTGTTTAATGTATTATTTAACTTTTAAAAAGCCTTACTCCCTACAAGACTGCTTTTGAAATCCTTGACAATCACTGGCAAACAAGAGCACATAAACTAACATCAGCAGACACAATCAATGCTTCTCAAAGTTAGTCATGGGTGAACTTTTTTGAACGAAGATACCAAAAAACATTGAATTTCATTGTTTGTCCTAGCAAAAGTCATCAGAACTATATGACAGGACTATCTGGAGTTCAAAAAAGTTGTATCCCTGTGTACACATGATCAATGAGCTTGTGTTAAACTCCAGAGGATGTGAAATAGACATATGAACTGATGTCACTCAGCAACCAGATGCTGCAGGATGAGATGAGTGAACTGAAAAGCATGAAGGGAAGGGTGTGGTGAGAGCTGGTGGCAAATCGGGTGTTCATGATATGGTATTCAACGTTGGAGATCAACAACCAACATAAGGCGTGTCCTTTGCTTTTGTTTATGTTTTTTGAGACTGCAATTGTGTTTTCTGTGTTAATTCCTCGCCCAAAGTTTAATCGTAGAACCACTTGCACATTGTCAAAACAGCACGGTGACACCTCAAACCCCGAGAGTAACTTCTCCCGAGCACGATTTTAGTGCCCCCCGGTCAATCGGGGCAACACCGGGAGCACGCGTCGGAGTCGTGCATCGGAGTGGCGGTCGGGCGAACAGCAGAAGGCGACCCTGAGCTTTGCGGATCCATGTCATTGAGAAGGGAAGCATGCACTTGCCCACGGTTTCGTCACTCACTCTGAAGAATCCTCACTTTCAGTAGGACCGGTAGCTTTGGAACATGCGAAAGAAGCCCGGCGCCACTCGTATCGTGTTGTGGTGGCCAGACATGGACACGTAGAACCCAACTCTTAATGACGCTGCAGTGGAGGACCTGGGCCGTGGTGGAGGATCCAGTCCCATCCATGGCTTATCTCATTCGCTTTACCGCTATGTGATTTGCGACTTCAGTTTCGTGGGGAGAACAGTTGAACATCCGCGCTTCAGGGAAGAATTTTTTGCCATGACCATTTTGCAACTACTGTATTTAGTCACAATCAATTACTACTCATTGTTAGCAGGTCTCAGAACAGTAGTTTCTAGGAAGAGGTGTATGGGGCAACTGATGGATTATCATGGCGACCTTTCAGTATTGGCCTTCAAGACCAACAGCCAATTTCAGCCTCTGCACCCCCGCTCGCGGCCAGCCTCTGTATCGTAGGTTGCAGATGGAGGGCAACAAAGGTGGTGACGCGCATTAGCTTACCTGGCTAAGTTACCTTGCGCACCAGGTGTGATACGTAGGTCTTTAATCGAGGGCCTTGCATTCAATCAAAAGCTTTTGTCGGTCGTTTCGAGGACCTACTCTTTCTGGCTTCCACAATCCTTCTACTGCAGCATCGAGGAACGCAACGGACGATCGGCATGACAGGTCGGGGAGCGAGAGCCGGAAGAAGGGAAGAGAGAGAGAAGGATTTGAGAACGCTTGGTCACCCAATACACCCCACACCTGCGAACCAGAACTCACAACGATAATACGAAAAGGACAAGTATTTGGGACTGCACATGTTTAAATGACGTAAATTGTTTGAAATATCAGATGTATGCGAAATCGAGGAGCTCCTTGAACCAACGACAGCCAAGTGGCACCTTCTGATTGGAATAAGTAACATTTTTTTGGAAGATATAAGGAAACCGAAAAAACATTTCCATAAGATAGTATTGCTACGTCTCCATATAGTGTTGCATAAAAGAGTAATAGTGTTCCTAAAAGAGTATAAGTGTCACAAGAGTTAATATAGGTTCCATAGAAAGAGTATATCCTCCCATATAGCTGTTCTAAAGATATATAGTGTTCCTATAAAAGGAGTATAATAGTTTTCCATAAAAGATATAGTGTTCCATAAAAAAGAGTATATCGTGTTCCATAAAAAGATATCATTACGTCTCTATATAGTGCTTCCACTAAACAGTTATAGTTATGTTAACTCAGGCTTACAATTGTTTCGGAACAGTCAGGAAATAATTGTTTAGTAATTGAGAACACCTCGGTATAACACCTTTCGGAGAATTAATTCTTCTTGAGAGTTTCTAGATGCGGATTCGGCACCTCAATATCATCAAGTTGAAGTTTTTGATTTTTTTTTTGTTAACTTCGATATACAAATTTGGATTTAGTAGCGTAGTGAGGGATTCACTCCCAATCAAAAGTGATTGACAAGCTTTTAAACTCTTTAATAAGTTTTTATGTGTCCGGTTTGATGGAGTATCTTTTCCTAAAAAATAAATACTCAAGTTTTCAATTGTTTGATGAAACAGAAGTTTAAGGAATTATCTTTTTGTAGGGAAATGTTCAACAGTCAGGGAATTCCCATGGTGGGAATTGCAGCCCCACCCCTACTAGCAGACATTTTTTATTATTTTCTGTGAATTTTTCATTCAATGCAGAAATTGACTGAACGGAGAAAATATCGATAGTTTAAATATGATGTCATACATGTGGTTATAGCTCGCGAACGATATTGTGTGGTTACTATAATTTATTCTGATAAGCACTTCAAGATTGACCCTATAACCTGATTGTAAACAGGAGTGGTGGTGATTGTAAGTTTGCTCCATATCTGATGTTTGGGTTAGTAGTCGGACAGAATGGTTTAGTGAGTGTATATCATACAGTAGATGAGGTTCTAGTTTTCCCTGCAGTCTTGCAAACACCTTCCAGGTAGCAATGTAGCCAAATCGAATGGGTTACAATGTCGTTTCTTTCATCTCAGATTACTTAGATCGCAAGAATTATGTTCAGTGAAGCATGATTTTGTGGACAGTGCCTGAAAGGTTTTTTCCATCAATTGTTAAACACAGAGGGTATTTGGCTGATTTTCAAATCAGGTCTTGGTGAGAATGGGTTTAAACTCCATCGTCAACCTTTTAAGAAGTTGGGTTGGTTTTCATGTCAACAAGTTCGCCGATCCGCATCTGCATTTGATATAAATACCATATTGAAATACATGATATGGTGAGTTTAAATTCACCATGAATTAATTTATTGATTAAACATATATATATATTGTGCGAATTCGCGCGACCGTCGGCGTGCGATCGCCACTGTCGACTCGAACCCGGCGACCGCCTCGCCCACCGACCGACAATTCGTCGGTGACCCTCCCGGCTAACGCCGGGATCCATCCAGGGTGGCTTTCGACCTCACCACAATCGCGCCAATCGGCCACCGCGTAGGGATAGGGTTGTTCGCGCAAATTCGACTACCTAAGTACCCACGCAGGTGAAACCGACGCTCGTACCTCGCCGCAGGTCGACTCCGACACGAGCCGCTGGCGGGCCGTTCCGTACTATCGGGATAACCGAGCGGTGTTATCGTCGACCTTTCTCGACGAACGGTTCAGATTATTTACGGCGTTTTGCACGCCAACGTACGGAACCTTACGTGAAGCAGGACTGGAGTTCAACTCAAAGAAAGACGCAAGCGAAACGGAAAAAACACAGTTCACACAAGACACATCTTATTCCGTGGCCCACCACGGTCACAACCTATAGCCACGTAAAGCAAACAGCATGCTATTTACATCACAATAAGCGATTGCAACATCATATCAACAGAAACAAAAGAAAATGCACATACATAAAGAAGGAGTTAAACCGACTACAACGACACACGGACCCTATACAGTACTACCTTTACAAGACACGCGCACAACCCGCATTCACACCGAAGCAAAGCAAGACGCTTCGAAAAGCAAGGGAGCAGACCAGGGTGGCCCGTGGCCTAATGCGCGTGGACACCTGGATGAGCGGCAGGCCCACGAGACACGACGGTCCTACCCGCGCCTCGTGGCGAGCCGCAGATGTCGCTGCAGCGCGGTCCGGGGCACCTGCTGTGTCATGGAACGGGCCCCCTTGGTCGCACTCTCCAGCGCGGGGAAAAAGTGGGGGATTGTTGCATGCTCTGGGGAGGGAGTAATGGCTGGCCTTGCTGGATCCCGCGACGCGAGCCTCCAGGTCCACCTCAGCCGTTCGCCTCCTGCAACCTCTGCCCCACTGCGTAATCTCGCCTCAAACTCCGATCTCCCCGAGCTCCGCTCCAACGACCGCTGCTCGATACTGACTTCGCCCCACGATACTGCCGAGCTCCTCACTGCGCTCCGCCTTTTTATTGGCTCGGAACCCACCTATATGCAAATATCGATCCAAACGACCGTCAGGGGCGAGCCAACGCTCGCCGATTGGATGGAGGAAAAAGGGGGCGTGGATCATTCCTTGAATCCCAAATTGCATATGCCGATTATTCGTCAGGCGCGTCGGAGGCGGCGGCAACCGCCCCCGCCTCCTGATGGGTGGATCAAGATGTGGGCGTGTATCATTCTGATCCGATTCCCTCAACAGGAAACCCGCCACTCATGCACTCGCGTCTCGCGTGTCTTCGCCGAA
Source organism: Eptatretus atami (assembly GCA_035128595.1). Taxonomy (NCBI): domain Eukaryota; kingdom Metazoa; phylum Chordata; class Myxini; order Myxiniformes; family Myxinidae; genus Eptatretus; species Eptatretus atami. The sequence goes on from JAXMNL010000561.1 coordinate 17,774, forward strand.
GACACTCGATCGCACGGCGCCCACCAGTGGTGCGGGAATGGCCGTAGGAAAAGGCTGTGGAGGTTTCGGCGGTGTCCGATGCCATGGCGCGTTGGAATGGCGGTGATGTGAGGTTTGCGGTGCTGAGTGTGAACGGTAGGTTTCTTCTGCTGGCGTTGTTGTTGTTGTCTGGCGTGGGTGGCTCAAAACAAAGGTAGAACGAAAACAAACGCCTAACCAATAGATCGCAGCCCCTGAATGAATCACATTAATTCCTCATACAATGTTTGGCAACTACACATGTACTTAAGAAATATATCTCACCTACGGGACCTTTGTGTGGCGAAATTTCAGAGCCGTAACACTAACCCTCCCTTTACAGACTCGTCCGAGTCGCTCAAATTATCCGGTGTGCCATCATGTGTAGTTCTCTCCCTAGTCGTTTACCTACGATCCTGAGTGCGACATTCATGTAATTCGTGTCCCAAAATAAATAACCTGAGGCTGAGTAACTAACTAAACAAACTCATCACCCCGGAACGACTAAATAAATTGCCGGCGCTAACACATACATGCCGGGCGGCGCACTCATCTTTAACATACCAACTTCAACACCTTAGCCTTATAATGTTACACTAAACCGGCCCAGGAGCAATGAACCGCAGGAAAACAGAAGTCAAACGAAACCCGGAGTGCACCGGGCCCCACTGCGAGGCCCGTGTTGCAGCTGCCAAGGAACAGTTCCCTGCAGCATTGCAAACTGTTGTCAGACGACGATCCTGGCACACAGTGGCAATGAACAGGGGGGGGGCAAAAGCAAATTGAACGGGCTGGTGCACATGGCCAGTGGCATGAGCAATCGGCAAAGGTAAGGCACACATAGCCTGCAGAAAGGCCGTTGCCGGCAACCCAGCCGGCAGCCCCGAACGGGCCGGCACACGGCCCTTGCAGTAAAAACAGACGTCGGACCGATCCGGCCGCACGGCCTGTCAGCAAAACACAGCAGAACGATCCGCCGCAACAGGCCTTTGCAGAAAACAAAAAAACCAGCCAGAAGTTGGCCGGCAAGGCCCGCAGCAACACAGCTCCAGAGAATCCGACGCCAAGCCTTGTAGCAAAACAACAGCTTCGCCGATGAAGTCGCCGCCTCTTGCCGTGAGTGTGAGGGAGTGCGTGGTGTTTGGCCACAACCAGAAGTGCAACTCGGACCTACCCTACTTTCTCCCTCCCACTAATCGCCTTCTGCCTGTCCACTAGTCCATACACCACCCCCTTAATGTGCAAACCTCAATTTAGCCCCCAACTTATATTATTATTTTTTTTTTTTTGTTGTTTTTATTTCACCCTCTTCCCCCACTAATAATCGGCCCTAACCCCTTTACTGTCTCTGTCGGCACCTATCTCGTCTTCCTAAGCGCACTCCCAACCCCTAACGTTCCCTCTCCACCGGAGGAATAAGAGAGCTAGCGCTCCTGTGCCGAGCCCAACTCCGAGCCTCAGGATGCTCCCCAGATGCTAGCGATGCCTGACCCAAAGTGGTCCACGCCCACAAGAGAGCGAAGGGATGGCAATGTGCGGAGGGGTAAACTCCTATCTACCTAACCATTGTAACCTTAAACTACCCCGGGGCTTCTAACAAAGCGCCATCGCGCTAATCTAATTGGTCTAACACCCAGATTGCCCGTCGCCTGTGTTGGTGTCCTCAAGCACATTTCGGGCTCGCCCCCAATTTCTTCCCGGCTGCCTTCACACGGCTCGTGGCTGGGACGCGTGGCTTCCCATTTGGCAGGCCAACCCTACTGCGAATCTCAACAATAGGCACCCCGGGCACTATCAACTGCCTCCGCCTACAGCCCCTAAACACCGGGGGAGTGCCCCCATGGCAACTCCCCTGAAACGCACACGTGCAGCTGGCCGCCCACGGGCCCCTTCCGAGGGCTCACCCGCGCCCAACGACACTGCCCACGCGGCTAACTGCGCTTCCGGGCCCACCCAGCGGGCGACCCGTCCACTACCTAACGCCGGCCCCCATGGGCCCTTGCTACACGGCCCGACTAGCCGGTGCCCGGTAACCACTCGGCGAATACTCACGCGTTCGCAGCCCACGGCTCCAGCCCGTCAACAGGGCTCCTGCACCTCCAGCAAAGGGTTTTCGAGCCTCACTCCACCAACAGCAAACCCGACATCCTCCATTTTCAAATTTGTCTAAACCCAGCTAACTCCCTCTAACTGACCCCGGGTCCCTTGGCGGGAGTCCTCCTCCCCCAATCACCATGCCTTGCATTCCATCATTCGCTCGCACTTCACACAGAAACCCCTGGGCCTCGACATCACATCACCATGTTACTCACCTCAAGAACAACTTCCAAACACAACAATCGCTGAATCCTGCCATCCTTTATTCTAAATTCCCTACCTAACACTCGTGCTCCCACTCGTCCTTACACTACAGCACGTTCCTTTAAACACTACGGTAGCTAAGCTACGTCCCCTCGTACACATCCACAGTCTGTCACGTCTCCTAATCAAAAAATTATTTCCATCCTAAAGCTCACTAAAACCCCTACCTATTCCATTCCACGGCCCCATGAGGACTTTAACCCTGCCCAGGACCGGTCTAACTAAGCTAACCCTTCCCCCTAGCTAGTTCCATCCTGTGCCCACCGGTAAGGGGATCGTTCACCCATTACCCGGATCCCCTGTTCACCAGCCGAAAGGCGAGGCCGCCTTGTCTAAATTTTTTTTTTTTCCAAAACTTCGCGGCGCCCACGCGCAAACTCACAGGCCGGCCTTGCACTTTCCCGTGACGTCAGCAGCGCAGTGTACAATCGTCCCTCTTGGACGGTACCATCGCGGCAGATCACCCTCCCTGCCCGGATTCCAACCCTAACGTGCACCATGACGTACCCTGCGCACCCCAAACAACCCTCGCACTCCGAGGGCTCCCGCACACGAACAGCAATGTGCTCTGCCCGTTGGAGCTTAACACAAGCTCGCCGTGGGAGAACCCATCCGGCTCCAAATTCCCGTAATCCTGCTAACCTTGTCCGCCGCGGTATCGGCAAATCCACCGCTGGCGTTTCCGACCGGGCCTTCACTCCGCACCGCCGTGGGGTCTCGTGCGCTGCCACAGCACGACCGCGCGCTCCGCGCTGGCTGACCCGGCACGGTGCCACAAATAAGCTAAGCCGCTCCCGGCTGTGTCTCTCCTGTCGCCCGTCCGTCTCCGTTCCACCCACGCAACACTCGGTGTCACGACGCACCAGACTCCCACTCACAACTCCTCCATATCCAGAGAGACGCGGCTGCATCTCGCGCATGCCCGACATCTCCCTTACACACCGCGACCTAACAACACGTCTCCCGCCACATACAGCATTCTCACCACATGCTTCGACACGGGCTGCCGTTCTGGCGCACACGCCGCTACAAACCCCCCGTGGTCTTCACCACGCACACCGTGGTTCCCTCCACACAGGCACGCTGGGAACACGCACTCCCGGCACACATGCCACCACACCAACTCACACACGGGGTCGCACTCACCCTGGGGTCTCATCCACACCACGCGGGCGCACTCATCCTGCACCACAAAACACCCGGACAACCCACACTGGGATCTGTCCCCACAAGGGGTTCCCGGCCTCTATACCCCCCAGCCTGCAACGTGCACCTATCCACAGCACTCGTCCCTTCAACCTACCGCTGGCACGACCGACACGCCACCTGTCGCTGATTCGCTTCAAGGGGGCATACCCCTCCCCTCGTTCTCTGAGGCAAGCCATAACAGCTGCTCACACCGTCTCTAACCCAGGTCACGAGCTCACCCCCCATTATCCTCCACTACCATCTGTGTGGTGTGTTTGTTCCTTGTAACCCGGTCTTATGTGCATCCTCTCCTCTACTTTCTCTACCTCCCCGCGTCTCTATAAATCATTTATTAGTCCTCTGCTTCTTTTGGCGTCTCCCTTATCTTTTTAACGTCAGGTCACTGCCTTCTCTTAAGTCGCCTCCGTCCTTCCCTCTGTTCAACACTTGCTCTTCAGGTCTCCGCGTACCTCATCCTTGCTTTCCGTCTATAATTGCTCTTTCTCTACCTCCAATCTCCTTTCACCTCGTGCTGATCATTATAGTTTCTGTTTCTTTCCTGGAGTTTTTTTCCATCCTCATCTGGATTCAAACTTTTAAACTTCTCTCCTTCAGTCATTAATTTCAAACTCGTATAAGTTTTGCTTTTCGTCTCCCACTCTTCTCATGCTCCTCATTTCCAATCTCATGTTCTCTCAATTGGCTCATTTCCTTCCTGTGTTTCATCTCGCTGCTCTCTTCATTACCTTCCTTGCTCCTCTCCCTTCCTTGCCTCTCCAGTTCAATTTTGCTCATTGGTATAATCTCTTGTTGTGTTCATTTGCTGCTGTCTCATTACCTTCCTTGTTTCTTCTCGTGTCCTCCTTCTCCTCCAGTTTCATGTTTTGCTCATTGGTTAATCTCCTTCTTGTGTTTCAGTTGCTGCTGTCTCATATACTCTTCCTGTTTTTCCCTGTTCTTCCCTTCTGCAGTTCATGGTTTGCTCATTGGTTAATCTCCTCTTGTAGTTTCAATTCGCTTGTCCTTGTCTACCTCTTCGCAACTCCAGCCCTTGCCTTTTTTTCAATTGTCAACCTCGGCTTCATGTTCTTTTGTTTTCTATCCCACTTGTTCCTTCGTTCTTCCCTCTCCCAATCTCGTTGTGTCCTTCCAATCTCCTGATTTCTCCCTCCTGCTTCATTCCTTGCTCCTTCAATCCCTCGTAATTCCAACCTTGTTTTTCGTTTTGGTCGTTCAATTTCAAAATTCTACTCTTTCAAGTTTTTATTCCACTCTTTCCCCTTGTTCCTCATCTGTAAATCTCGTCATTTCTTTCAACTGACAGATTTCCTTTCTCTGTCTCATTCCTTGTTCTTCCAGTACTCTTCCGGTTCCTCATTCGCAAGTCTTCGTGTTTCTTCCATCTGATCCGATTTCCTTCTCTGTCTCATTCGTTCTTCCACATTACTCTTTCTGCATCTCATTCTTTTAATCTGGCTTTGCTTTCCAGCTGTCGATCTTGGTACAGTGGGGTCCTTAAGTTTATCCCGTTCTCGTTCTTTCCTCTCCTCAACATCCTTCACTCTCGTTTGTAAACTCAGAACTTTTCTTTTCCATTCCTTTCTCATCTCCGCAACAACCCAACTTTGCTTTGGCTTCTAATTCGTCAATCCTGTCAATGGGTTCCTTTAAGCGTTTTCATTCTCCGTTCTCGTTCTTTCCTCTCTCAACACCTCAGCCTCGTTTTGTACTCGAAGCTTTCTTTTCAATTCCTTTCTCATCTCCGACACCCGACCCTGCCCGGCCTCAACTGCTCTTTCCATCTTGCCCTTGTGTGTTTGTCCTATCAGTCTTCCCAGTTCCTCGTCTCCGGTTTTTTTAACCTCCCGTCCCAGCTTATAACTTCTTCGTCTGTCTGGCAGTCCTTTTCCTCACAAAGGCCACTATTTAATTTCCTTCGTGCACTGTCTCGTCACCCATTAATTTTCCCTCTCGGTACAGTCACTTTTCCGTCACATCCACACTCTCGCCCAACACGTCTCCCGAATTATTTTTTTCACCCGCCTTCACCGCGGGCCCCTGACCAACCTTGCACCCCTCCCAGATGTTCGCGTCCACAGTGGCGTCGCATTACGCACTTCCGCGTTGGCCTTCAGCCCGCCTGCAGCTCCGGCCCATTTGCTGCGTGCTCACCACGCATTTCTTTTATTCTCCTTCACTTCGTTTGTTTGTTTCCATTTTGAGTGCGTTTCCCACCATTTTTTCGTTCATCCATCCATTGTGCGTTCATTTCCGTTGTGTTCGTTTCCATCTGCTTGTTCACCTCCTTTTTCGTTTTTCATTTCGCTATCTGCTCTTCATTCCGCTTAATTGCGGCAAAATCAGTTTAGACCTGCCCACGTAAGTGGTCCGGCGCAACCTTCAACCCTCAGGCGCGGGTTCCGCCGGCGACGGGAAGGACTTTGAACGGAGGCGGGGTGAGTGGGGTTCATACACCGCGCTCTGCCGCCGCTAGCTCGCGCCCATTTCGGTGCCCTGGTCAGTTTGGGGGGGGAAATTGTTACCTGCTCATTAAGCATTTCCTCGCATGGTCTCATCCCTGACCCAGATCTCACATCACTCCACATATACACTCTACACCTCCCGCTCCCGCTCGCCTTGGACTCCATTTATTCCATGTAAGGGTTAAATTTAGAATCGGCTCGTAATTTAGAGGGACTCGGTGGTCCGCTCTCTCACCCCTGGACCGATTCCCGTGAATTTACTTGGAGACGGGAGGGATTTGAACCCACTCCTGACAACCAGTGTTGCGAATTCGCGCCCGCCGGCGTGCGACTCGGCCACCGACTCAACCGCGACCAGCCCGCCCACCACGGACGGAACATGCATCGTAGACCCTCACCGCGCTAACGCCGGGATCCATCACGGGTGGTCCTTTTCGACCTCACCACAATCGTGCCAATCGGCCACCGCGCGCTAGGGATAGGGTTGTTCGCTCAAATTCGACCTACCCTAAGTACCACGCGATGGTAAACCGGCCGATCGTACCTCGCCGCAGTCGACTCCGGCACGACCGCTTCGGGCGGGCCGTTCCGTACTATCTGGGATAACGAGCGGTGTTACTCCGTCGACCTCGACGGTCAGATTATCTACGCGGGCGTTTTGACCCACTACGACCCTTTAACGTGAAGCAGGATGGAGGTTAACGAAAAAAAGACGAAGCGAAACGGGAAACAGTTCACACAAGCACTTTATTCCCGTGGCACCGGATACAACCTACTAGCACACGTAAAGCAACAGCATGTATTGACATCACAATAAGCGAGTGCACATTATCACACAGACAAAGAAATGCATCAAAAAAGAGAGTAACCGACTAAACAGACACACGCGACCACTTATACAGTTAACACCTTACAAGACACGGCGCCACAAACACGCATTCACAACCGAAGCAAAGAAAAGACCCATTCAAAGGCAAGGGAGCCAGAACTGGCCGTGGGCCTAAAATGCCGCGTGGAACCTGGATGAGCGGCCAGGCCCACGAGACCGAAGGGTTCCAACCCACCAGCGCCTCGTGGCGAGCCGCCATAGAATGTCGCTGCACGGCGGTTACGGGCACTCATTGCTGTGTACAGCTGCACGGGGCCCCTTGTCCGCATTCTCTCAGCGCGGGGGAAAAAGGGGGTGGATGTTGATCGCTCTGGGGAGGGAGTATGGCTGGCTGCTTTGGATCCCGCGACGCGAAGCTCCAGGTCCACCGTCAGCCGTTCGCCTCCGGCAGCCCGTCTCCCACGATCTCGCCTCACCGATCTCCTCAGCTCCGTCTCCAACACCCCTGCTCGATTACCGACCTCGCCCCACGCTACGCTCGAGCTCCTCACTCGCGCTCGGCCTTTTATTGGCTTCGGGAACCACCACTATGCAAATTACGGATCCAACGACTCAGGGGCGGCAGCACGCTCGCCTGATTGGATGGAAAAACAGGGGGCGTGATTCTTCGATCCCCTCACGGAACTAGACATCGCAGCGCGTCTGGAAGGCGGGGCAACCGCCCCGCGCCTCCGATTGGTGGATCAGATTGGGCGTGTATCATTCCTGCATCCCCGAATTCTTCCCAGAAACCCGCCCTCTGCACTCGCGACTCGGTGTCTCGCCGAACAGCTCGACGCTGCGGCGCCCACAGGTGTGCGGGAAGGCCTAAGAAAGGTGTCGAGGGTTTCGCGTGTCCCGATGGCCATGCTCCTGTTTGGAAGGCGGTGTGTAGGTTGCGGTAGCGAGTGGTGAAGGTAGGTTTTTGCTGCTGGCGTTGTTGTTGTTGTTGGCGGGGTGGCTCTAACCACAAAAGGTAAAACCGAAAAGCGCTAACTCAAAGAATGCAGACCGAGATGGAATCACATTAAATCCCTCTATCCAAATGGTTGGCCTAAAACATGTACTACTAAGAAATATATCTCACTAACGGACTTTATGGTGTTTGCGAATTTCCAAGCGCCGTAACACACCCCCTCCCTTTTACAGACTCGCCCGAGTCCGTCAAATTAATCGTGTGCCATCATGTGTAGTTCTCCCCTAGTACGTTTACCTACGGATCCTGAGTGCGACATTCATGGTATCGTGTCCCCCAAAATAAATAACCTAGCTGAGTAAAGCTAACTGAAACAAAACCACTCACACGGACGCCTAAATAAATGCCGGCGCTAACACATACATGCCGGGGCGCACTCATATTTACAATACAACTTACACCTTAGCCTTATAATTAACACTAAACCATGGCCCAGATTCAATGAATCGTCAGAAAAAGAAAAGTCAAACGAAAACCGGTGCATCGGGCCGCCACGCAGCCCGTGTTGCAGCTGCAACAGGACAGTGTCCTGCGCTTCAATGTTGTAACGACGATCCTGGCACAGCCTATGGCAATGAAAAGGGGGGGGCAAAGCAAAATCTGAACGGGGCTGGTGACATGGGCAGTGGGCATGACATGGCAAAGGTAAAGCAACTAGCCGTGCAGAAAGGCCCGTTGCAAAGGCAAACACAGCCGGAACGAAACTGGCGGCCCACAGGCCTTCGGCCAGTAAAAACAGCCCGTCGCCGATCCCGGCGGCACAGGCCTTGCAGCAAAAACACAAGCAGACGATCCGGCGGAACAGGCTTGCAGAAAACAACGCAGCCGATGAAGTTGGCGGCACAAGGCCCCGAACAGCACCACGCCGCAGAGATCCGACCTGCACAGGGCCTTGTAGCATAAACAACAGCTGCCGATTGAAGTTGGCGCCCTCTGCGTGGAGGTTGTGGAGAGTGCGTGGTTTGGGCCACACCAAGAAGGTGGACTTCGGACCTACCTACTGTCTCCCCTCCCACCTACTCGCCTTGCGTCACTGTCCATACCCACCCCCTTAATTTGCACAAACCAATTTAGCCCCAACCTTATTATGGATTATTTTTTTTTTTTTTGTTTGTTTTATTTTCACCCTCTTCCCACTATAAATCGTCCCCTAACCCCTTTACTGTCTCTGCGCTAACCTATCTCGTCTCAACTAGCCTACTCACCCCACTGTCCTTCCCGGGAGGGGATATTAAGGGAGAGCTACGCGTCTGTGCCGAGGCCCAACTCGACCTCAGGATGCCTCCCCAGCTCTCATCGATCTGACCCAAAGTGGGTCGCAGCGGCCCACAACGAGAGCGAAGGATGGATGGTCGGAGGGGTAAACTGTCCTATCTACCACTACACATTTACCTTAAACCAACCCCGGCGGCTTTCAACAAGCCCTCGCGCTTAATCTATTGGTCTAACAACCAGAGCCGTGCCTGTGTTGGTGCCTCACAATTTCGGGCCTCGCCCCCATTTTCTCCCCGTGCCCTCACACGGCTCGTGCTGGACGCGTGGCCCTTTGGCAGGCAACGACCCTCTGCCAATCTTCCACTGGCACCCGGGCACTACACTGCCTCCGAGCCTAGCCAGCTTCCCCTAAACCCCGGGAAGATGCCCCCATGGCAACTTCCCTGAAACGCAACACGTGGCACTGCCGCCCCGGGCCTTCTCCGAAGGGTCACGCCGTCGCCACAACACTGCCCACGCGGCCTAACTGGCGCTCCGGGCCCCCCGCACGCAAGCGGGCGCACACCGTGCCACAACGCTAAACCCGCCCCCAGGGCCCTTGCCTACACGCCGACTACCCCGGTGCCCGGGGTACCACTCAGCGTACCACCGTTCGCCAAGCCACGCTCCCACCCGCAACAGGGCTCCTGCACCCCTCCAAACCGGGTTTCGAGCCTACACTCCCACCAACAGCAAAACGACCTCCCATTTTCAATTTGCTAACCCGTAACTCACTCTAACACTGACCACGGGGTCCCTTGGGCGGATCATCCCCCGCCCCAATCCACTCATCGCACAATGCATTCAACATTCGCTCCAACCCACAGACCGCTGGCTCACTCAACCCCATCGTATCACTCAACAGACTTTCCAACACACAATTCGCTGAATCTGCCATCCTCATCTAAATCCCCTACCTAAAGCTCGTGCTCCACGTCGTCCATTACCTACAGGCACGTTCCTTTTAACACTACGTAGCTAAGCTATCGTCCCCTCTACACATCCACTGCTTTCACTGTCTCCTAATCAATCAAAAATTATTCCCATCTATAAGCTCACCTAATCCCTCTACCTTTCATTCCACGGGCCCCTGAGGACTTACCCCTGCCCCATGTGAGCCGTCTAACTAACAACCCTTCCCCTAGCATCCATCCTCTGCCAGCGAAAGGGATCTTTTCACCCTACCCGGGATCCTGTTGCCCGAGCGGGCCTGCCTTTGTAATTTTTTTTTTCCAAAAATTCGCGCAGACCACAGCGGCAACTCACGCTCGCGCCCTTTCACCTTGCCCTACGTCATGCGGCACGTGTACCTCGTCCCCTTGACGGTCATCCGGCCAGGGATTCACCCTCCTGCCGGATTCCAACCCTACGTGCAGCATGACGTCACTGCGCAACCCCCAAACAACACCTCGCACTCTCGAGGCGCTTCCCCACACGAACACTATGTGCTCTGCGCCCGTGGAGGCTTAACACAAGCTCGCGTGAGAACCGCACCGGTCCCAAATCCGTAACCGCTAACCTTGCCGTCCGCGGATCGCAAATCCAACCAGCGCGTTTCCGGACCGGCTTCAGCTCCCGCAAGCGAGCAAACTGGGGGTCTTGTGCGCTGCACACACGGACCGCCGCCATCGCTTCTGGGTGAACCCGGCACCGGTGCCGCACAATAGCTACAGCCGCTACCACCGCTTTGTCTCTCTGTCGGCCGTCGTCTCCGTTCCAAGCCCACGGCCACTGCGGTTCACGACGCACAGAACCCACTTCCATCACACTCACTTCCATACCAGAGAACGCGGCTGCATGCTCGCGCATGCCGACATCTCCTTCCAACACCGCGCGACCTAACACACACTGTCTCCCTCACATACAGCATTCTCACACACAGTGCTTCGCACCGCGTGCCGTTTCTGCGCAAACCGCCGCTAACAGACCTCCGTGCTTTCACCCGCACCCGTGTTCCCTCCACACACGGCAACGCTGGGAAGACGCACTCCGCACACAATGCAACCACACCACTCACACACGGGTCGCACTCACAACCTGGGGTCTCATCCACACACGGGGCGCGCACTCACACCTTGCACCACACACAACCGGGACAACCCACACTTGGGGATTCGGTGTCCCACAAGGTTCCCGCCTCTCTACCCCCCAAGACTGCACGTCGCACCTATCACAGCACTCCGTCCTTCAACCCTTCCGTGGGCAACGAACCGAATCCACTCGGTCGTGATCGCTCAAGGGGGATACTCCCTCCCCTCAGTTCCTGGAGGCAGCCATACAGCTGTCTCACACCGGTCTCTACCCAGTCCAACGAGCTCACACCCATTTATCTCCACTACTCTGTGTGTGTGTTGTTCTGTTCCTTTAACCCCGTCTTTCGGCATCTCCCTCTACTTTCTCTACCTCCCGCGTCTCTTAACACTTTATTATCTCGCTTCTTCTGGCGTCTTCCCTTAATCTTTTAACAGGGTCAACCTTGCTTTCTCTTAAGTCGCTCGCCTGTCTTCCTCTGGTTTCAACTCCTGCTCTTTCAGGACCTCCGCGTCCTCATCCTGCTTCCGTCTATTGCTCTTTCTACTCCTCCCAATTCCTTCACCTCGTGTCTTATACATTTATTATTTCGTTCTTTCTGGAGTTTTTCCATCTCTCGATTCAATTTTTACTTCTCCTCCTTCAGTTCATAATTTCAAACTCGGTATAGGTTTGTTTCTCTCCCACTTTCTTAAGCTCCTCATTTTCCAATCTCATCGTCTCTCAATTGGTCATTTCCTTCCTGTGTTCATTCGCTGCTCTCATTACACTTCTTCTTCCTCTTCCTGTCCTTCCTTCTCCAGTTTCATTGGTTTGCTTCAATTGGTTAATTCTTTGTTGGTTTCATTTGCTGCTCGTCCCTATAACTCTTCCTTGTTTTCTTCTCGTGTCTTCTTCTCCAGTTTCATGGTTTGCTCATTTGCTTAATCTCCTTCTGTTTTCATTCTGCTTCTCATTACTCTTCCTGTTTCTTCTCCTGCTTCGCTCTGCAGTTCATGGTTGCTTCATTGGTTAATCTTCTCTCTTGTGTTTTCATTCGCTGTTCTTTGTCTAGCCTCTTCGCACTCGCAGCCTGCTTTTGCGTTTCAATTGGTCACCCTCGCTTCATGTTCTTTTTGTTTTCTATCCCATTCGTCCTCTCTTCTCCTCTGCCAATTCGTTGGTCCTTCAATCTCCTGATTTCTCTTCCTGCTTCATTCCTGCCCCTCAACTTCTCCCTCCGTATTCCCAACCTATGTGTCGTTTGATCGTTCAATTTCAAATGCATACTCTTTCCAGTTTTTTTATTCCACTGTCTTTCTTGTTCCTCATTCGTACACTCCGTCATTTCTTCAACTGAACCAGATGTTCTTCTCCTGTCTCATTGCTGTTCTCCAAGTACTCTTTCCTTGTTCCTCATATGCAATTCTCCGTGTTTCCCTCATTGAACGATCTTCCTTCTCTGTTTCATTCGTTCTCATCATTACTCTTTGCATCTCATTCTTTAATCCTGGCTTTGCCTTCCAGCTGTTCGAGTACAGTGTGGTTCCTTAACGTTCATTCCTCCGTCTCGTTCTTTCCTCTCTCAACATCCTCAGCTCGTTCTGTAACTCAGAAGCCTTCTTCCAATTCCTTCTCATCTCCGCACACCCCAACTTTGCTTGCTTCTAATGTTAATCTGCTCAGTGGGTTCTTAACGTTTCATTCTCCGCTTCTCGTTCTTCTCCTCTCTCACACCTCAGCTCGTTTTGTAAACTCAGAAGCTTTCTTCAATTCTTTCTATCTCGCACACTCCCGACCCTCCCGCGCCTCCACTGCTCTCCATCTTGCCTTGTGTTTGTCTATCAGTCTCCCATTCCTCTGCTCTCCGTTTTTAAACCTCCCGTCCAGCTTATCAACTCTCCTTCGTCATGTTCCTTGCATCTTTCTCACACGCCACTATTTTATTTCTCCGTTGCACTCCCGCACCCCCAATTAATTTTTCCTCTCGTTTAACAGTTCACTTTTTTTCCGATCACTCCACAACCTCGCAAACACGCTCCCGAATTAGTTTTCTCACGCCGCCTTCACCGCGGGCCCGACAACCTTGCACCCCCTCCCAGCTCGTTCGCTCCCACACGTGGCGTCGCCATCTATCGCACTGTTGCTGTTTGTGCCTCATGCCCGCCTGCAGGCCTCCGGCCCATTGCTGCGTTCACCCCGCATTCTTTATTTCTTCCTTCATTCGTTTTTGTTTGTTTCCATTTTGAGTGCGTTCCATCCATTTTGTTCGTTCATTCCACTCCATTTTGCCGTTCTTTCGTTTGTGTTTGTTTTCCATCTGCTTGTCACTCCTTTTATTTCGTTTTTCATTCGCTCATTTTGCTGCTTCATTTCCGCTATTGCTGCAAAATCATGTTTACCTGGCCCACGTTAATGGGTCCGCGGCAATCGCTTCATCCTCAGGCGGCCGGCGTCCGCCGCCGACTGGGGCAAGACTTTGACGGAGGCGGGGTGGGGGGTGTCATAATCAACCGCGGCCTCTGCGCCCCTGCGCCCATTTCGGGCCCTGTTCAAAGTTGGGGGGGAAATTGTTCCTGGCTCATTAAGCATTTCCTCGCATGGGGGTTCTCACCTGGACCATGGATTCTACATCACTACACAATACATCTACTACCCCCGCTCCCGCTCGCCTTGAACGCCATCTCTTATTCCAGTAAGGGGTTTAAATTTAGAATCGCTCGTAATTTAGAGGAATCGGTGGGTCCGCTCCTCTCCCCCTGACCGATTCCCTGTGAATTTAGCTTGAGATCGGGAGGTTTTGAATCCCACTCCGACACCAATGTTGCGCATTCAGCGCCCGTCGGCGTGCGATCGCCACCGCGACTCGAACCGCGACCGCTTCGCCACCGGACGGACAATTCAGTCGTGACCCTCCCGCTAACGCGGGATCCAGTCACGGGTGAAGCCCTTCGACCTCAACCAGCAACGTGCCAATCGCCACCGGTAGGATAGGTTTGGTTCGCCAAATTCGACCTTTACCTAAGTACCCACGGATGTACCGGGCGATCGCGCTGACTCGCCGCAGGTCCACTCCGACACGAGCCCGCTGGGCGGTGCCGTTCCGTACTACGGATAACCGATCGGTGTTATCGTCGACCTCGACGTTCAGATATTACCGGGCGTTTTGCACCCACTACCAACCCTTTACGTGCAGCAGGATGGAGGTTAACTAAAGAAAAGACAAGCGAAACGGGAAAACAGTTCACAAATGCCACATTTATTCCGTGCAACACAGGATCACACCTACTAGCACACGAAGCAAACAGATTAATTTACATCACAATAAGCGATGGCACTATATATCAACAGAACAAAAGAAATGCACATATAAAAGAAGGAAGTAAAACCGACTACACGACACCACGGACCACTTATACAGTACTACCTTACAAGACACGCGCCACACACGCATTCCACCGCGAAGAAGAAAACCCCTTCAAAGGCAAGGAGCCAGACGGGCCCGTGGGCCTAATGCCGTGAACCTGGATGAAAAAAGCCCGGCCAGGCCCACGAGACCGCAGGTCCGACCCGCCCCCGTGGCGAGCCGCAGATCGCGCACGGCTGTTCCGGGGCACCTGCTGGTGTAGTGGAACGGGCCCCTGTCGCACTCTCCAGCGCGGGGAAAAAGGGGGGGACTTGTGATTGCTCTGGGAGGGAGTATGGCTGGCTGCTTGATCCCCGCACGCGAGCCTCCAGTCCACCTCAAGCCGTTCGCCTCCGCAGACCGTCCTGACCCCACCGATCTCGCTCACCGACTCTCCGAGCTCCGTCTCCACGACCCCTGCTCGATACTGACTTCGCCCCACGATACTGCTCGAGCTCCTCACTGACGCGCTTTTATTTGGCTTCGGGAACCCACGAGTGATTGATGCCAAAAGGGGGTGAAGGAGCGATTGATGCCAAAAAGGGTGTGAAGGAGCGATTGATGCCAAAAGGGGGTAAAGGAGCGATTGATGCCAAAAAGGGGGTGAGAGAGTGACAGATGCCAAAAAGGGGCTGAAACAGCGCCAGAGGCAAAAAAGTGGGTGAAGGAGCGATTGATGCCAAAAGGGGGTGAAGGAGCGATTGGTGCCAAAACTGGGGTGAA
>JAXMNL010000563.1:6588-34129 GCA_035128595.1 Eptatretus atami
TATAGTGTCTATATCAATTTACCTCACGCAGGTTTGGACAATGTGTCTATATTATTTACTCACGACGTTGTTTGCACCCTGTTGTCATATTTTAGTTTACCTTCACGAGTGATTTGTACAAAGATGTCTATAGTTAATTTACTCACGAGTGTTTGTACAAAGTGTCTATATTAATTTACCTCACGAGTGTTTGTACAAAGTGTCGTATTAATTTACCTCACGAGTTTTGTACAAAGTGTCTATATTAATTTACCTCACGAGTGTTTTCATTAACTTGGGGCCTATATTAGTTTACCGCATAAGTGTTTTGTATAAAGGCATATATTAATTTACCTCACGAGTGTATTGTTATAAAGTGCCTATATTAATTACCTCACGAGTGTTTTTATTAAAGTGCTGTATTAATTTTACCACACGATTGTTGTGTACAAAGTGTCTTTTTGTATTTTTAAAATTTTTTTTTTTTTTTTACCTCCCACGAGTGCTTTGTACAACAGTGTCTATATTAATCACCTCACGGTTTTTTTTAAAAGTGCCGTGATATTTGTTTACCTCACGAGTTTTTTATAAAGTGTCTATATTTGTTACCTCACGAGTGTTTTTATAAAGTGTCTATATTAGTTACCTCACGAGGTTTGTTTTTTATAAAGTGTCTTATTTGGTTTACCGCACGAGTGTTTAATATTAAGTGTCTATATTTTGTTTACCTCACGACGTGTTTGTAATAAAGTGCTCGATCTTCGTTTTCCTCCACGTGTTGTATATAAGTAGTCTATATCAGTTACCTCACGAGTGTTTGTACAAAGTGTCTGTATAATTTACCACACTGATGTGTGTATAATTAAAGTGAATCTATATTAATTTACCACACGAGTGTTTGTATAGAGTGACGATCTTTGTTTTCCCACGACGTGTTTGTATAAAGTGTCTATATCAGTTACCTCACCGAGTGTTTGTACAAAATTGTGTGTATTAGTTTACCTCACGGTGTTTGTTACAAAGTGTTCGAAATAATACCTCATGAGTGTTTTTTTAAAGTGTTCCTATATTAATTTACCTCACGGTGTTTTTATAAAGTGCCTATATTAGTTTTCAACCTCAACGAGTGTGTTTATAAAGTGTCTATATTAGGTTTACTCACGACGTGTTGTTATAAGTGTCTATATTGGGATTTACCTCACCACGTGTTTGTATAAGAGTGCCTTATATTTAGTTTTTACCTCACGAAAGATGTTTGTTATAAATGGCCTATATTAGTTTCCCTCACGATGTTTGTATTAAAGCGTCTATTTATTAGTTTACCTCACGAGAGTTATTTGTATAAAGTGCCTATATTAGTTTACCTCATGAGTGCTTATATAAAGTGTTCTATATTAGGTTACCTCACGAGTGTGTATAAAATGCCTTAGATTAGGTTACCTCACGAAGTGTTTGTATAAAGTGTCTTATATTAATTTACCTCACGAGTGTTTGTACAAAAAGTGTATCTATATCAATTTACCTCCACGCAGTGTTTGCGACATGTGTCTATATTAATTTACCTCACGAGTGTGCACCCTGTGTCTATATTAGTTTACCTCACGAAGGTTTTGTTTACAAAGTGTCTATATTAATTACTTCACGAGTGTTTGTACAAAGTGTCTATATTTAATTTACCTTCACGCAGTGTTTGTACAAAGTGCTGTATTAATTTACCTTCACGATGTGTTTGTACAAAGTGTCTATATTAATTTACCTCACGAGTGTTTTCATAAATGTGCCTATATTAGTTTACCGCATAAGTGTTTTGTATAAAGTGCATATATTAATTTACCTCACGAGCTGCTGTATAAATGCCTATATTAACTTTAACCTCACGAGTGTTTTTATAAAGTGTCTGTATTAATTTTACCCCACGAGTGTTTGTACAAAGTTGCTCTGTATTAATTTTACCTCACGAGTGCTTTGTACAAAGTGTCTATATTAATTCACCTCACCGAGTGTTTTATTAAAGTGCCTATATTTGTTTACCTCACGAGTGTTATTTATAAAGTGTTCTAATTTGTTTACCCTCACGAGTGTTTTTATAAAGTGCTATATTAGTTTACCTCAACCGGAGTGTTTTTATAAAAGCTGGTCTATATTTGTTTACCTCACGCAGATGTTTATTATTTAAGTGTACTATATTGTTTACTCACGAGTGTTTGATATAAAGTGTGATCTTCGTTTTCCTCACGAGTGTTTGTATTAAAGTGTCTATATCAGTTTTACCCACGATTGTTTGTACAAAGTGTCTTATAATTTACCACACGAGGTGTTTGTATAAGTGTCGTATTATTAATTTTACCACACGAGGTTGTATTAAAGTGCGATCTTTGTTTTCCTCAACGAGTTGTTTGTATAAAGTGTCTAATCTTGTTTACCTCATCAGTGTTGACAAAATGTCTATATTAATTTTACCTCAACGAGTGCTTGTCTAAGTGATTACTAATATCAGTTTACCTCATGGAGTGTTTGTACAAAGTGTCGTATTATTAGTTTACCCTCATGAGTGTTTGCTACAAAGTGTCTATATTCATTTAACCTTCACGAGTGTTTGCTTACAAAGTGCTATATTAATTTACCTCACGAGTATTTGTACAAAGTGTCTATATTTAGGTTACCTCACGAGTGTTTTGTGAAAGTGTCTATATTAGGTTTACTTTCAAAGTGTTTTTATAAAGTGCCTATGTTTCAGCTTTACCTCACGAGTGTTTGTATTAAAGTTGTCTAATATTAGTTTTACCTCAGAGTGTTTTTATAAAGTGTCTATATTATTTTACCTCAGCAGTGTTTTGTATAAAGTGTCTAATTTAGTTTACCTCATTAGTGTTTTTATAAAGTGTCTATATTAATTCTACCTCACGAGTGTTTTTATAAAGTGTCTATATTAGTTTACTCACGATGTTTTTTTATAAAGTGTCATAATATTAATTTACCTCACGCATGTGTTTTCTAAATGACTATATTTAGTTTTACCTCATGAGTTTTTATAAAGTGTCTAATATTAGTTTACTTTCAAGTGTTTTTATAAAACGAAGTGTCTATATTAATTTACCTCATGAGTCTTCTGTAAAAGTGGTCATTATTACATTTACCTCATGGAGTGTTGCACAATGTGCCTATTATTTTAATTTACCTCACGAGTGTTTGTACCAAGTGTCTATACTATTTACCTCATGCAGTGTTTGTACAAAGTGTCTATAAATTTACCTTCATAGTGTTGTACAAAGTGTTCTATATTAATTTACCGCACGAGTGTTTTTATAAAGTGCCTTATATTAATTTACCTTCACGAGTTTTTTTATAAAGTGCCAATATAGTTTTACCTCAACGAGTGTTTATATTAAGTGTCTATTTCGTTTACCTCCACGAGTGTTTTGTACAAAGTGTCTGGTTATTAATTTACCGCACGAGTGGTTTGTACAAAGTGTCTATATTAATTTACCACACGAGTGTTGTACAAAAGTTGTCTGTATTTAATTTACACACGAGTGTTTGTACAAAGTGTCTGTATTAATTTCCCGCACGCATGTTTTTTTATAAAGTGCCTTTATTAATTACCTCACGAGTGTTTTATAAGTGCCAATATTTTAGTTTACCTCACGATGTTTATATTAAGTGTCTATATTCGTTTACCTCACGAGTGTTTTGCTACAAAGTTCTGTATTAATTTACCACACGAGTGTTTGTTTAAAGTAGTCTATTTAATTTACCACACGAAGTAGTTTGCTACAAAGCAGTGTCTGTATTAATTTACCACACGAGTGTTTGTACAAAGTGTCTAATATTAATTTACCTCACGAGTGTTTCATAAAGGCCTATATTAGTTTAAGCCGCATAAGTGTTTGTATAAAGTGCAATTATTAAATTCACCTGCACGAGTGTTGTATAAAGTGCCTAATTTAATTTACCTCACGAGTGTTTTTATAAAAGTGCCTATTTAGTTTTACCGGCAGAGTGTTTTTATAAAGTGTCTTATATTTGTTTACCTCACGCAAGGTGTTTATATTAGTTCTAAAATTCGTTTACTCACGAGTGTTTATATTAAGTGTCTATATTAGTTTAAACCTCACATGTTTATATTTACAGTGTCTATATTCGTTTACCTCACGAGTGTTTGTACAAAGTGTCTGTATTAATTTACCCCACAAAGGGGAAATGGGTTTTTTTGTTATAAAGTTTTTGGTCGATGCGTCGTTTCCTCACGATTGTTTGTATAAAGTTCTATTCAGTTTACCTCACGAGTGTTTGGTACAAGTTCTGTATTATTTACCACACGGAGTGTTTGTTAAAGTTCTATATTATTACCACACGAGTGTTGTTGAGTGTCTCGATTAATTTACCTCACGAGTGTTTGTACAATGTGTTTATAGTGTTTACCTCACGAGTGTTTGTACAAAGTGTCTGTATTAATTTACCAACGAGGTTGTGTAAGTTCTAAATTTGTTTACACTCAACAGTGTGTACAAATGTCTATATTAATTACCTCACGAGTGTTTGTCTAAGGTTGTCTATATCAGTTTACCTCATGAGTGTTTGTAGCAAAGTGTCTATATTCATTTACCTTAAGAGTGTTTGCCTAAGGTGTCTACATCAGTTTACCTCATGAGTGTTTGTACAAGTGTCTATATTCGTTTACCTCACGAGTGTTTGTACAAAGTGTCTATTATTAGTTTACCTCACGAGTGTTTGTATAAAAAGTGCTATATTAGGTTACTCACGAGTGGTTGTATAAAGTTTCTCTATTAATTTACGTCACGAGTGTTTTGTACATGTGTCTATATTAATTTACCTCACGAGTGTTTGGACAATGTTGTCTATATTAATTTACCTCACGAGTGTTTGTCATAAGTGTCTATATTAATTTACCTCATGAGTGTTTGTACAAAGTGTCTGTATATAATTTACCACACCAGCGTTCGTATAAAAGTGTCTATATTAATTTACGCACACGACTGTTTGTATAAAGTGTCGATCTTTCGTTTCCTCACGAGTGTTTGTATAAAGTGTCTTATTAATTTAGCTCACGAGTGTTTGTTAAAAGTGTCATTTTAATTTACCTCACGATTGTTTTTATAAAGTGCCTATATTAATTTACCTCACGAGTGTTTGTATAAAGTGTCTATATTACTTTACCTACGAGTGTTTGTATTACGTGCTCTATATTAGTTTACCTCGCGAGTGTTTGTAAAAAGTGTCTATATTAGTTTACCTCATTGAGTGTTTGTATAAAGTGTCTATATTAGTTTACCTCACGAGTGTTTGTATAAAGTGTCTATATTAGTTTACCTCACAGTGTTTGTATAAAGTGTCTATATTAGTTAATGCTCACGAGTGTTTGTATAAAGTGTACCTATATTAGTTTACCTCACGATGTAATGTGTATAAAGGTGTCTATAGTTAATTTACCTCACGAGTGTGTGTATTTATAAAGTGTCTATATTGGATACCTCACGAGTGTTTGTATGAAGTGTCTATATTAGTTTTCTCACGATGTTTGTATAAAGTGTCTATATTAGGATACCTCACGAGTGTTTGTATAAAGTGTCGATATTAGTTTACCTCACGAGTGTTTGTATAAAGTGTCTATATTATTTACCTCACGAGTGTTTGTATAAAGTGTCTATATTAGTTTACCTCACGAGATTTTGTTATAAAGTGTCTATATTAGTATTACCTCACGATGTTGTATAAAGTGTCCGTATTAGTTTACCTCACGAGTGTTTGTATAAAGTGTCTATATTATTTACCTCACGAGTGTTGTATTATGTCTATATTAGTTTACCTCACGAGTGTTTGTCAAAGTGTCTAGTATTAAGTTTACCTCACGAGTGTTTTTATAAAGATTGTCACGTTGTAATATTTATTTACCTCACGAGTGTTTGTTACTAAAGTGGTCTATATTAATTTTACCTACGAAAGTGTTTATAAAGTCTCTATATTATTTACCTCACGAGTGTTTTATTAAAGTGCCTATATTGTTTACCTCACGAGGTGTTTATATTAAGAGTGCTATATTCTTTATCCTCACGATATTTGTAAAAGTGTCTTATTAATTACCATCACGATGTTTGTAAAAGTGTCTATTAATTTACCTCACAGTGTTTATGTATAAAGTGTCTGATATAATTTACCACACGCAGTGTTTGTATAAAGGTCTGTATTAATTTACCTCACGAGTGTTTGTAAAAGTGTCTATATTTAATTTACCTCACGAGTGTTTTATAAAGTGCCTATATTAGTTTACCGCATCAGAGTGTTTGTATTCTAAAGTGTCATGTATATAATTTACCTCACGGAGTGTTTGTATAAAGTGCCTATATTATTTACCTCACGAGTGTTTTTGTATAAAGTGTCGTATTTAATTTTACCACACGAGTGTTTGTATAAAGTGTCTGTTATTATTTTACCTCACGAGTGTTTGTACAAAGTGTCTATATTAATTTACCTCACGAGTTTTATAAAGTGCCATATTTGTTTACCTCACGAGTGTTTTTATAAAGTGTCTATATTGTTTACCTCACGAGTGTTTTGTATAAAGTGTCTATATTAGTTTACCTCACGAGTGTTTTGTATAAAGTGTCTATATTAGTTTACCTCACGAGTGTTTATATTAAGTGTCTATATTTGTTTACCTCACGAGTGTTTGTATAAAGTGTCGATCTTCGTTATTTACCTCACGAGTGTTTGTATAAAGTGTCTATATAGTTTACCTCACGAGTGTTTGTAAAAAGTTGTCTTGTATTAATTACCACACGAAGTGTTTGTATAAAGTGTCTATATTAATTTACCATCACGAGTGTTTGTATAAAGTGTCGATCTTTGTTTTTCCTCAGCACGAAGTGTTTGTATAAAGTGTCTACATTGATTTACCTCACGAGTGTTTGACAAAATGTCTATATTAATTTACCTCACGAGTGTTTGTTAAAGGTGTCTATATCAGTTTACCTCATCGAGTGTTTGTAAAAGTGTCTATATTAGTTTACCTCATAGAGTGTTTGTTATAAAGTGTCTATATTCATTTACCTCACGAGTGTTTGTACAAAAGTGTACTATATTAATTTACCTCACGAGTGTTTGTATAAATGTGTCTATATTAGGTTACCTCACGAGTGTTTGTTTAGGAAATGTCTATATAGTTACTTTCAGTGTTTTTATAAAGTGCCTATGTAGTTTACCTCACGAGTGTTTGTATAAAGTGTCTATATTAGATTTACCTCATGAGTGTTTTTTATAAAGTGTCTATATTAGTTTACCTCAGAGTGTTTGTATAAAGTGTCTATATTAGTTTACCTCATGAGTGTTTTTATAAAGTGTCTATATTAATTTACACTCACGAGTGTTTTATAAAGTGTCTATATTAGTTTACCTCACGAGTGTTTTTATAAAGTGTCTATATTAATTTTACCTCACGAGTGTTTTCTAAAGTGACTATATTAGTTTACCTCATGAGTGTTTTATAAAGTGTCGTATATTAGTTTACTTTCAAGTGTTTTTATAAAGTGTCTATATTAATTTACCTCATGAGTCTTTGTACAAAGTGTCTATATTAATTTACCTCATGAGTGTTTTGCACAATGTGCTTATATTAATTTACCTCACGAGTGTTTGTACCAAGTGTCTATATCTATTTACCTCATGAGTGTTTGTACAAAGTGTCTATATTAATTTACCTCATGAGTGTTTGTACAAAGTGTCTATATTAATTTACCGCACGAGTGTTTTATAAAGTGCCTATTATTAATTTACCTCACGAGTGTTTTTATAAAGTGCCAATATTAGTTTACCTCACGAGCTGTTTATATAAGTGTCTATTTTCGTTTACCTCACGAGTGTTTGTACAAAGTGTCTGTATTAATTTACCGCACGAGTGTTTGTACAAAGTGTCTTATTTAATTTACCACACGAGTGTTTGTACAAAGTGTCTGTATTAATTTACACACGAGTGTTTGTACAAAGTGTCCTGTATTAATTTTACCGCCACGAGTGTTTTTTTATCAAGTGCCTTTATTAATTTACCTCACGAGTGTTTTTATAAAGTGCCAATATATTTTACCTCACGAGTGTTTATATTAAGTGTCTATATTCGTTTACCTCACGAGTGTTGTGTACAAAGTGTCTGTATTAATTTACCACACGAGTGTTTGTTTAAAGTGTCTATATTAATTTACCACACGAGTGTTTGTACAAAGTGTCTGTATTAATTTACCATCACGAGTGTTTGTTACAAAGTGTCTATATTAATTACCTCACGAGTGTTTTTCATAAAGTGCCTATATTAGTTTACCGCATAAGTGTTTGTAATAAAGTGCATATATTAAATGTACCTCACGAGTGTTTTTATAAAGTTGCCTATATTAATTTACCTCAACGAGTGTTTTTTAAAGTGCCTATATTAGTTTACCGCACGAGATGTTTTTATTAAAGTGTTCTATATTTGTTTACCTCACGAGTGTTATATTAAGTGTCTAAATTCGTACCTCACGAGTGTTTATATTAATGTCTATATTAGTTTACCTCACGAGTGTTTTTATTAAGTGTCTATATTCGTTTACCTCACGAGTGTTTGTACAAAGTGTCTGTATTAATTACCAAGAGTGTTTGTATAAGTGTCGATCGTCGTTTCCTCACAAGTGTTTGTATAAAGTGTCTATATCAGTTTACCTCACGAGTGTTTTGTACAAAGTGTCTGTATTAATTTACACAACGAGTGTTTGTATAAAGTGTCTATATTATTTACCACACGAGTGTTTGTTTTGAAGTGTCTGTATTAATTTACCTCACGAGTGTTTGTACAATGTGTCTATATTTGTTTACCTCACGAGTGTTTTACAAAGTGTCTGTATATTAATTTTACCACACGAGTGTTTGTGTAAAGTGTCTAAATTTGTTTACCTCAACAGTGTTTGTACAAAATGTCTATATTAATTTACCCTCACGAGTGTTTGTCTAAGGTGTCTATATCAGTTACCTCATGAGGTTTGTACAAAGTTGTCTATATTCATTTACCTTAAGAGTGTTTGCCTAAGGTGTCTACATTCAGTTTACCTCATGAGTGTTTGTACAAAGTGTCTATTATTCGTTTACCTCACGAAGTGTTTGTACAAAGTGTCTATATTAGTTTACCTCACGAGTGTTTGTATTAAAGTGCCTATATTAGGTTACTCACGAGTGTTTGTATAAAGTTTCTCTATTAATTACGTCACGAGTGTTTGTACATTGTGTCTATATTAATTTACCTCACGAGTGTTTGGACAATGTGTTCTATATTAATTTACCTCACGAGTGTTTGTACAAAGTGTTTCTATATTAATTTACCTCATGAGTGTTTGTACAAAGTGTCTGTATTAATTTACCACACCAGCGTTCGTATAAAGTGTCTATATTTAATTTACCACACGACTGTTTGTATAAAAGTGGTCGATCTTCGTTTTCCTCACGAGTGTTTGTATAAAGTGTCTGTATTAATTTAGCTCACGAGTGTTTGTTAAAAGTGTCTATTTAATTTACCTCCACGATTGTTTTTATAAAGTGCCTATATTAATTTACCTCACGACTGTTTGTATAAAGTGTCTATATTACTTTACCTAACGAGTGTTTGTATCTACGTGTCTATATTAGTTTACCTCGCGAGTGTTTGTATAAAGTGTCTATATTAGTTTACCTCATGAGTTGTTTGTATAAAAGTGTCTATATTAGTTTACCTCACGAGTGTTTGATAAAGTGTCTATATTAGTTTACCTCACCAGTGTTTGTATAAAGTGTCTATATTAGTTATCTCACGAGTGTTTGTATAAAGTGTACCTATATTAGTTTACCTCACGAGTTTGTGTATAAAGTGTCTAATTAATTTACCTCACGAGTGTGTGTATAAAGTGTCTATATTAGGATACCTCACGAGTGTTGTATGAAGTGTCTATATTAGTTTTCCTCACGAGTTTGTATAAGTGTCTATATTTAGGATACCTCACGATGTTGTATAAAGTTCGATATTAGTTTACCTCACGAGTGTTTGTATAAAGTGTCTATATTAGTTTACCTCACGAGTGTTTGTATAAAGTGTCTATATTAGTTTACCTCACGAGATTTGTATTAAAGTGTCTATATTAGTATACCTCACGAGTGTTTGTATAAAGTGTCCGTATTAGTTTACCTCACGAGTGTTTTTATGAAGTGTCTATATTAGTTTACCTCACGAGTGTTTGTTTAAAGTGTCTATATTAATTTACCTCACGAGTGTTTGTACAAAGTGTCTGTATTAGTTTACCTCACGAGTGTTTTTTAAAGTTCCTCTATTAGTTTATCTCACGAGTGTTTGTATAAAGTGCCTATATTAATTTACCTCACGAGTGTTTGTATAAAGTTGCTATATTATTTACCTCAAGAGTGTTTTATAAAGTACCTATATTAGTTTACCTCACGAGTGTTTTTATAAAGTGTCATATTATTTTTCCTTAAGAGTGTTTATAAAGTGTCTATATTAATTTACCTCACGAGTATTTGTATAAAGTGTCTATATTAATTTACCTCCAGAGTGTTTGTATGAAGTGTCTATATTAATTTACCTCAGTGTGTTTTTTATAAGTGTCTATATTAATACCTCAAGAGTGTTTTTATAAAGTACCTATATTAGTTTTCCTCACGAGTGTTTGTATAAAGTGTCTGTATTAATTAGCTCACGAGTGTTTGTTAAAAAGTGTCTATTTTTAATTTACCTCACGATTGTTTTTATAAAGTGCCTATATTAATTTACCTCACGAGTGTTTGTATAAAGTGTCTATATTACTTTACCTAACGAGTGTTTTGTATTACGTGTCTATATTAGTTTACCTCGCGAGTGTTTGTATAAAGTGTCTATATTAGTTTACCTCATGAGTGTTTGTTATAAAGTTGCTATATTAGTTTACCTCACGAGTGTTTGTATAAAGTGTCTATATTAGTTTACCTCACCAGTGTTTGTATAAAGTGTCTATATTAGTTAATCTCACGAGTGTTTGTATAAAGTGTACCTATATTAGTTTACCTCACGAGTATGTGTATAAAGTGTCTATATTAATTTACCTCACGAGTGTGTGTATAAAGTGTCTTATATTAGGATACCTCACGAGTGTTTGTATGAAGTGTCTATATTATTAGTTTTCCTCACGAGTGTTTGTTATAAAGTGTTATATTAGGATACCTCAACGAGTGTTTGTTATAAAGTGTCGATATTAGTTTTACCTCACGAGTGTTTGTTTATAAAGTGTCTATATTAGTTTACCTCACGAGTGTTTGTATAAAGTGCTATATTAGTTTACCTCACGAGATTTTGTATAAAGTGTCTATATTAGTATACCTCACGAGTGTTTGTATAAAGTGTCCGTATTTAGTTTACCTCACGAGTGTTTTTATGAAGTGTCTAATATTAGTTTACCTCACGAGTGTTTGTATAAAGTGTCTATATTAATTTACCTCACGAGTGTTTGTACAAAGTGTCTGTATTAGTTTACCTCACGAGTGTTTTTTATAAAGTTCCTCTATTAGTTTATCTCACGAGTGTTTGTATAAAAGTGCCTATATTAATTTACCTCACGAGTGTTTGTTTATAAAGTGTCTATATTAATTTACCTCAAGAGTGTTTTATAAAGTACCTATATTAGTTTACCTCACGAGTGTTTTTATAAAGGTCGATATTAGTTTTCCTTAAGAGTGTTTTTATAAAGTGTCTATATTAATTTACCTCACGAGTATTTTGTATAAAGTGTCTATATTATTTACCTCCAGAGTGTTTGTATGAAGTGTTCTAAAACCTCAAGTGTGTTATAAAGGTCTATATTTAATTACCTCAAGAGTTAGTTTTATTAAAGTACCTATATTAGTTTACCTCACGAGTGTTTGTACAAAGTGTCTGTGTTAATTTACCACACGAGTGTTTGTATAAAGTGTCTATATTAATTTACCACACGAGTGTTTGTATAAAGTGTCTGTATAATTTACCTCACGAGTGTTGTACAATGTGTCTATATTGTTTACCTCTCGAGTGTTTGTACAAAGTGTCTGTATTAATTTAGCACACGAGTGTTTGTATAAAGTGCGATCGTTTTTCTCACGAGTGTTGTACAAAGGTCATATAAACCTCACGAGAGTTTGTATAAAGTGTGTATATTAGTTTACCTCACGAGTGTTTGTAGAAAGTGTGTATATTAGTTTACTCATGAGTTTGTACAAAAGTGTTATATTAGTTTTCCTCACGAGTGTTTGTATAAAGTGTGATATTAGTTTACCTCATGAGTGTTTGTACAAAGTGTGTGTATTAGGTTACCTCATGAATGTTTGTTTTAAAGCTGCCTGTATTAGTTTACCGCATAAGTGTTTGTTATAAAGTGCATATATTAATTTACCTCACGAGTGTTTTGTATAAAGTGCCTATATTAATTTACCTCATGAGTGTTTTTATTAAAGTGTCTATATTTTTTTTACCTCACGAGTGTTTATATTAAGTGTCTATATTCGTTTACCTCACGAGTGTTTATATTAAGTGTCTATATTAGTTTACCTCACGAGTGTTTTTATAAGTGTCTATATTCGTTTACCTCACGAGTGTTTGTACAAAGTGTCTGTATTAATTTACCACACGAGTGTTTGTATAAAGTGTCGATCTTCGTTTTCCTCACGAGTGTTTGTATAAAGTGTCTATTTCAGTTTACCTCACGAGTGTTTGTACAAGTGTCTGTATTAATTTACCACACGAGTGTTTGTATAAAGTGTCTATATTAATTTACCACACGAGTGTTTGTTTAAAGTGTCTATTAATTTACCTCACGAGTGTTTGTACAATGTGCTCTATATTTGTTTACCTCACGAGTGTTTGTACAAAGTGTCTGAATTCATTTACCACACGAGTGTTTGTATAAAGTGTCTAAATTTTTTACCTCATCAGTGTTTGTACAAAATGTCTATATTAATTTACCTCACGAGTGTTTGTCTAAGGTGTCTATATCAGTTTACCTCACGAGTGTTTGTATAAAGTGTCTATATTCATTTACCTCACGAGTGTTTGTACAAAGTTCTATATTAGTTTACCTCACGAGTGTTTGTATAAAGTGCCTATATTAGGTTACCTCACGAGTGTTTGTATAAAGTGTCTATATAATTTACGTCACGAGTGTTTGTACAATGTGTCTATATTAATTTACCTCACGAGTGTTTGGACAATGTGTCTATATTAATTTACCTCCACGAGTGTTTGTACAAAGTGTCTATATTAATTTACCTCATGAGTGTTTGTACAAAGTCAGGTCAGGTCAGGTATGGGAGCATGTGCCAGAACAGCGCGTCGCTGCGTCCACTTTCCGCCGGTACTCCAGGGGCCTCCGTCTGGCCATCCCCCAGGCAGATGCCAGGCCCATCCCC
This sequence comes from Eptatretus atami, assembly GCA_035128595.1. Lineage (NCBI taxonomy): Eukaryota > Metazoa > Chordata > Myxini > Myxiniformes > Myxinidae > Eptatretus > Eptatretus atami. The sequence continues at coordinate 20,002 of JAXMNL010000563.1, forward strand.
ATCTCCTTGAGATGATGGTCAACCTGCCTGCAACCACGAGGCACGTGGTCGGCCCACTGGCCTCCTCCACTCATGAGACTCCCTCGCTGAGAGAATCTGGTGAGCAGGATCAGCGTCAGGAAAACGAGCCACATGTCCATACAGCCGCAACTGACGCTCACGGACTATGCAGGTAACAAATTCTCATCCGAGTCTCTCTCAGCAAACGCTCGTTGGACACAAAATCCGACCAGCGATAGCCAAGGATTCTCCGAAGAGTCCTGGTTACCAAAGGAATTAAGTCTCCGTCTCAGATCCTTGGTCAGAGTCCAAGTCTCGCATCCATAGAGCAAGACTGGAAGTACCAAGACTGAAGACTCGGACTTTCGTCCTCCCGCACAGTACGCAGCGCCACACCCCTGATCCAGTGAATCCATGACTCCCCAGGCCTGACCCAGACGTCTATTGACCTCTGACTCACAGCCAGCAGAGACATGAATATCACTGCCAAGGTAAGTGAATCTCTCCACGACCTCAACATCCTCACCACAAACAGACACAGACAGGACAGCAGCATCCAAGATGTCACCGAAAGCCTGGATCTTGGTTTGACCCAAGAAACCCGTAATCCCAGCGGCTCCGACTCCTCATTCAGCACCTCGAGGCGCCCCAAAAGGATATCTAAAGTCTCCGCAAAGATGACTGCATCATCTGCAAAATCAAGGTCCGAGATCTTGACATTCCCAAACGATGCACCGCAGCTTGATCTCTCCGACATCCTCCCTAAAATCCAGTCCATACAAGTGCTGAAAAGTGTGGGGGCCAGTACATACCCTGATGAACTCCAGTAACAACTGGAAATAAAGTCAGAGATGGTACCACCACAACTTCACAGCACTCTCAGTACCAGAATAGAGTTCAGACATCAGATCGATCAGTTTTTGGTGGCACCCCACGAAGACCAAGAATCCTCCAGAGGACATCCCGATTCACTGAATCGAACGCTTACAGAGATCAACATAGGCTGCAAGCATCCCCTGCCGAAACTTCTCGTCTGCGTTCGGTGAGACACAAAGAGCAAGGATACGGTCAATCGTTGACCTCTTTGGTGTAAAGCCTGACTGCTCTGGACGCTGGTGCTCAAGCAGATTGTGCGAACCCTATCAAGAATTATCCGAGCAAAGAGCTTGCCGGCACTGAGAGCAGCGTCACCCTCGGTAGTTGTTGCAGTCTTGGGGGATCACACTTCCCTTTCCAGAGAGGAACGACAAGGCCCCTCTTCCAATCAGTTGGGATGATGCCTGTGTTCCAGGCAGAGCACAAAACTGCATGCAACGACACGAGTGCAGCATTTCCACCAGCCTTGAGAAGTTCAGCATGGATGCCACAGATCCCTGGAGCTTTGCCCCGTTTCAACTGGTTCACCGCAGCCCGTGTTTCCACAAGCGAAGGTGGACCACAGTTGATTCGAGGGTCAGCAACAGGGATTGTAACACCCTTGACGTCCAACTCGACAGCTGGGGGATCAGCCTGGTACAACCGCTCAAAGTAACCGGCCCAGCGATCCTCACTTCAGACTCCTCTGTCAAGAGCCTACCACTCTCCTGCTCTAACTGCAGTGCTCCGAGGGATGGGCTTGGATGAACGCAATGCGCGAATTCCCTGTAAGCGGGACGAGAATCACCTGTCCACAGGTGATGCTCTTACCCCCTCACAGATTCCTCGCACATAGGCCTCCTTGTCCACCCTCAGTGCACGTACAGTTTTACGCCTCAGCTCCCTGAAACAGCTCAGCTCTGCCATTCAGCCTGGCCCTGCGACTCTGGTCAATGGTATCCAGTGTCCCTTGAGAGACAAAAAATCTTTCTTGCCCTGCGGTGAGTTCCAAGACAATCCACCGGCAACATCAAGCACGGTGGTCTTGAAGGCACTCCACAACTCTTCAGGACCCCCCAAAGCACCCAGACCCCCCAAGTGTCCACTCAGCCTGTTCGCAAACTCCTCAGCTACTCTCTCATTCCTGAGCTTGCCAACATCCAGCCTAGGCTGGGATGGTACCATTCTCCAGGATTTAAGGTGCAGCTTTAGAGTTGCTACAACAAGCCTTGTGGTCAGTATTGGGGAACTGAGCACTCCGGTAGACCCTGCAGTTCTGGATCATCCTCCAACAACCGTCAATGAGGACATGGTCAATCTCCTTTGCCACACCGCCAGCGTTGGAATACCAAGTCCAGCGATGAGCTTGTGGGCGCTGAAACCATGAACCAGCCACCCTAAGTCCATGACTTCTTGCAAAGTCAAGGAACTTAGTGCTATTCTGGTTCATAGTTCCTGACCCATGGGGACCAACACACACCTCATAACCATCCCTATCAGTTCCAGTCGATGCATTGAAATCCCCCAAGACTAGAAGTGTATCTCGTCTGGGGCATTGATCAACCACAGACTCGAGCGTGGTGTAGAATGCATCCTTCACGGTGAGATCACTCGCCTCAGTCGGAGCATAAACAGAGACCAGAGAAATGACACCGAAGGAGTGACGAATCCTTCATCTCATAATACGCTCGTTGACCCGGTGACTGCTATCTCAATATCTTGGGGTCAGCTTATTGACACAGCTACAGCAACTCCTTGGGTATGGTAACCATCAGAGCGACCAGACCAATAGTAGGTGTAACCACCCACCATTATCTCGCCGCAATCCGGTCTCCGAACCTCAGAGAGAGAGCTGCAATCCCGATGCTCAAACGCTTGAGCTCAGATGATAACAGAGGACAGGTGATCATCCTCTCTTAGGGATAGGACATTCCAGGCACCCACCCGAAGGGACCACCTCAGGTTAACCCAAGGAGACCGCCGTCTGGTGGACGACACCCTCAGTACCACTTCCGACACACTCTCCCGCAATCTGACCCAGGGATGTTACCCCGTGGTTCCCCCTATCATCAAAGATTGGCGGTCCCGAAGGCTTTGCCCAATCCCGTCATCCGGTGAGCTGCCATGCGAAGGAAAGCTGCACAGGAGATACTCCCCACGGAGTGGGTTTTCAGATTTTTTTGCTGTTTTTGTGTTTTGCGGAATGAACGGTTTTACGGTGGCCGGAGTGCAAATCCTGCCACCAACCTCCTAATAAAAAAGTAACCCAACGCAGGAGGATGTCCGCAGACACAGTTGGGCACTATATGGATGGCCGTTGGCTCACAAGGAGCTACTCCGCCTTTGACAGTGTTTTTTTTAATCCTGCTGGGTGTCCATATCCAAACACCCTCCTCACCAGAAAACCTGGTGGGGGAGACGCGTTTAGTCGCCGACAACCCGACCATGGAACAGGTTGGTACAGGTTTACATGGTACCTGTAGCAGGTCACAGATCTAACCTGACTGACATATATTGTACAAAGTGTCTGTATTAATTTACCACACGAGTGTTTGTATAAAGTGTCGATCTTCGTTTTCCTCACGAGTGTTTGTATAAAGTGTCTATATCAGTTTACCTCACGAGTGAGGAAAACGAAGATCGACACTTTATACAAACACTCGTGTGGTAAATTAATACAGACACTTTGTACAATATATGTCAGGTCAGGTTAGATCTGTGACCTGCTACAGGTACCATGTAAACCTGTACCAACCTGTTCCATGGTCGGGTTGTCGGCGACTAAAGCCGTCTCCCCACCAGGTTTCTGGTGAGGAGGGTGTTTGGATATGGACACCCAGCAGGATTAAAAACAAAACCTGTCAAAGGCGGAGTAGCTCCTTGTGAGCCAACGGCCATCCATATCTAGTGCCCAACTGTGTCTGCGACATCCTCCTGCAGTTGGGTTCTTTTTTTATTAGGAGGTTGGTGGCAGGATTTGCACTCCGGCCACCGTAAAACCGTTCATTCCGCAAAACACAAAAACGCAAAAAATCTGAAAACCCACTCCGTGGGGAGTATCTCCTGTGCAGCTTTCCTCGCATGGCAGCTCACCGGATGACGGGATTGGGCAAAGCCTTCGGGACCCCCAATCTTTGATGATAGGAGGGAACCACGGGGTAACATCCCTGGGTCAGATTGCGGGAGAGTGTGTCGGAGTGGTACTGAGGTGTCGTCCACCAGACGGGGTCTCCTTGGGTTAACCTGAGGTGGTCCCTTCGGGTGGGTGCCTGGAATGTCCTATCCTAAGAGAGGATGATCACCTGTCTCTGTTATCATCTGAGCTCAAGCGTTTGGACATCGGGATTGCAGCTCTCTCTCTGAGGTTCGGAGACCGGATTGCGGCGAGATAATGGTGGGTGTTACACCTACTATTGGTCTGGTCGCTCTGATGGTTACCATACCCAAGGAGTTGCTGTAGCTGTGTCCAATAAGCTGACCCAATGATAATTGAGGTAACACCGGTCAACGAGCGTATTATGAGATGAAGGATTCGTCACTCCTTCGGTGTCATTTCTCTGGTCTCTGTTTATGCTCCGACTGAGGCGAGTGTATCTCACCGTGAAGGATGCATTCTACACCACGCTCGAGTCTTGTGGTTGATCAATGCCCCAGACGAGATACACTTCTAGTCTTGGGGGATTTCAATGCATCGACTGGAACTGATAGGGATGGTTATGAGGTGTGTGTTGGTCCCATGGGTCAGGAACTATGAACCAGAATAGCACTAAGTTCCTTGACTTTGCAAGAAGTCATGGACTTAGGGTGGCTGGTTCTATGGTTTCAGCGCCCACAAGCTCATCGCTGGACTTGGTATTCCAACGCTGGCGGTGTGGCAAAGGAGATTGACCATGTCCTCATTGACGGTTGTTGGAGGATGATCCAGAACTGCAGGGTCTACCGGAGTGCTCAGTTCCCCAATACTGACCACAGGCTTGTTGTAGCAACTCTAAAGCTGCACCTTAAATCCTGGAGAATGGTACCATCCCAGCCTAGGCTGGATGTTGGCAAGCTCAGGAATGAGAGAGTAGCTGAGGAGTTTGCGAACAGGCTGAGTGGACACTTGGGGGGTCTGGGTGCTTTGGGGGGTCCTGAAGAGTTGTGGAGTGCCTTCAAGACCACCGTGGTTGTATGTTGCCGGTGGATGTCTTGGAACTCACCGCAGGGCAAAGAAGAATTTTGTCTCTCAAGGGACATCTGGATACCATTGACCAGAGTCGCAGGGCCAGGCTGAATGGCAAGAGCTGAGCTGTTTCAGGGAGCTGAGGCGTAAAACTGTACGTGCACTGAGGGTGGACAAGGAGGCCTATGTGCGAGGAATCTGTGAGGGGTAAGCATCACCTGTGGACAGGTGATTCTCGTCCCGCTTACAGGGGAATTCGCGCATTGCGTTCATCCAAGCCCATCCTCGGAGCACTGCAGTTAGAGCAGAGAGTGGTAGGCTTCTTGACAGAGGAGTCTGAAGTGAAGGATCGCTGGGCCGGTTACTTTGAGCGGTTGTACCAGGCTGATCCCCCAGCTGTCGAGTTGGACGTCAAGGGTGTTACAATCCTGTTGCTGACCCTCGAATCAACTGTGGTCCACCTTCGCTTTGTGGAAACACGGGCTGCGGTGAACCAGTTGAAACGGGGCAAAGCTCCAGGGATCTGTGGCATCCATGCTGAACTTCTCAAGGCTGGTGGAAATGCTGCACTCGTGTCGTTGCATGCAGTTTTGTGCTCTGCCTGGAACACAGGCATCATCCAACTGATTGGAAAGAGGGCCTTGTCGTTCCTCTCTGGAAAGGGAAGTGTGATCCCCAAGACTGCAACAACTACCGAGGGGTGACGCTGCTCTCAGTGCCGGGCAGCTCTTTGCTCGGATAATTCTTGATAGGGTTCGCCACCATCTGCTTGAGCACCAGCGTCCAGAGCAGTCAGGCTTTACACCAAAGAGGTCAACGATTGACCGTATCCTTGCTCTTTGTGTCCTCACCGAACGAGACGGAGAGTTTCGGCAGGGATGCTTGCAGCCTATGTTGATCTCTGTAAGCGTTCGATTCAGTGAATCGGGATGTCCTCTGGAGATTCTTGGTCTTCGTGGGGTGCCACCAAAACTGATCGATCTGATGTCTGAACTCTATTCTGGTACTGAGAGTGCTGTGAAGTGTGGTGGTACCATCTCTGACTTATTTCCAGTTGTTACTGGAGTTCATCAGGGGTATGTACTGGCCCCCACACTTTTCAGCACTTGTATGGACTGGATTTTAGGGAGGATGTCGGAGAGATCAAGCTGCGGTGCATCGTTTGGGAATGTCAAGATCTCGGACCTTGATTTTGCAGATGATGCAGTCATCTTTGCGGAGACTTTAGATATCCTTTTGGGGGCCCTCGAGGTGCTGAATGAGGAGTCGGAGCCGCTGGGATTACGGGTTTCTTGGGTCAAAACCAAGATCCAGGCTTTCGGTGACATCTTGGATGCTGCTGTCCTGTCTGTGTCTGTTTGTGGTGAGGATGTTGAGGTCGTGGAGAGATTCACTTACCTTGGCAGTGATATTCATGTCTCTGCTGGCTGTGAGTCAGAGGTCAATAGACGTCTGGGTCAGGCCTGGGGAGTCATGGATTCACTGGATCAGGGGTGTGGCGCTGCCGGTACCTGTGCGGGAGGACGAAAGTCCGAGTCTTCAGGTCCTTGGTACTTCCAGTCTTGCTCTATGGATGCGAGACTTGGACTCTGACCAAGGATCTGAGACGGAGACTTAATTCCTTTGGTACAGGACTCTTCGGAGAATCCTTGGCTATCGCTGGTCGGATTTTGTGTCCAACGAGCGGTTGCTGAGAGAGACTCGGATGAGATTTGTTACCTGCATAGTCCGTGAGCGTCAGTTGCGGCTGTATGGACATGTGGCTCGTTTTCCTGACGCTGATCCTGCTCACCAGATTCTCTCAGCGAGGGAGTCTCATGAGTGGAGGAGGCCAGTGGGCCGACCACGTGCCTCGTGGTTGCAGCAGGTTGACCATCATCTAAGGAGATGGGGATGGGCCTGGCATCTGCCTGGGGGATGGCCAGACGGAGGCCCCTGGAGTACCGGCGGAAAGTGGACGGCAGCGACGCGCTGTTCTGGCACATGCTCCCATACCTGACCTGACCTGACTTTGTACAAACACTCATGAGGTAAATTAATATAGACACTTTGTACAAACACTCGTGAGGTAAATAATATAGACACATTGTCCAAACACTCGTGAGGTAAATTAATATAGACACATTGTACAAACACTCGTGACGTAAATATAAATATAGACACTTTATACAAACACTCGTGGAGGTAACCTAATATAGGCACTTTATACAAACACTCGTGAGGTAAACTAATATAGACACTTTGTACAAACACTCGTGGAGGTAAATGAATATAGACACTTTATACAACAACTCGTGAGGTAAACTGATATAGACACCTAGACAAACACTCGTGAGGTAAATTAATATAGACAATTTTGTACAAACACACTGATGAGGTAAACAATTTAGAACACTTATACAAACACTCGTGTGGTAAATGAATTCAGACACTTTGTACAAACACTCGTGAGGTAAACAAAATATAGACACATTTGTACAAACACTCGTGAGGTAAATTAATAGACACTTTAAACAAACACTCGTGTTGGTAATTAATATAGACACTTTATACAAACACTCGTGTGGTAAATTAATACAGACACTTTGTACAAACACTCGTGAGGTAAACTGAAATAGACACTTTATACAAACACTCGTGAGGAAAACGAAGATCGACACTTTATACAAACACTCGTGTGGTAAATTAATACAGACACTTTGTACAAACACTCGTGAGGTAAACGAATATAGACACTTAATAAAAACACTCGTGAGGTAAACTAATATAGACACTTAATATAAACACTCGTGAGGTAAACGAATATAGACACTTAATATAAACACTCGTGAGGTAAAAAAAATATAGACACTTTATAAAAACACTCATGAGGTAAATTAATATAGGCACTTTATACAAACACTCGTGAGGTAAATTAATATATGCACTTTATACAAACACTTATGGCGTAAACTAATACAGGCACTTTAAACAAACATTCATGAGGTAACCTAATACACACACTTTGTACAAACACTCATGAGGTAAACTAATATACACACATTTATACAAACACTCGTGAGGAAAACTAATATAACACTTTGTACAAACACTCATGAGGTAAACTATATACACACTTTCTACAAACACTCGTGAGGTAAACTAATATACACACTTTATACAAACTCTCGTGAGGTAAATAATATAGACCTTTTGTACAAACACTCGTGAGGAAAACGAAGATCGACACTTTATACAAACACTCGTGTGCTAAATTAATACAGACACTTTGTAACAAACACTCGAGAGGTAAACAAATATAGACACATTGTACAACACTCGTGAGGTAAATTAATACAGACACTTTATACAAACACTCGTGTGGTAAATTAATATAGACACTTTATACAAACACTCGTGTGGTAAATTAACACAGACACTTTGTACAAACATCGTGAGGTAAACTAATATAGGTACTTTATAAAAACACTCTTGAGGTAAATTAATATAGACACTTTATAAAAACACACTTGAGGTAAATTAATATAGACACTTCATACAAAACACTCTGGAGGTAAATTAATATAGACACTTTATACAAATACTCGTGAGGTAAATTAATATAGACACTTTATAAAAACACTCTTAAGGAAAACTAATATCGACACTTATAAAAACACTCGTGAGTAAACTAATATAGGTACTTTATAAAACACTCTTGAGGTAAATTAATATAGACACTTTAATACAAACACTCGTGAGGTAAATTAATAATAGGCACTTTATACAAACATCGTGAGATAAACTAATAGAGGAACTTTATAAAAACACTCGTGAGGTAAACTAATACAGACACTTTGTACAAACACTCGTGAGGTAAATTAATATAGACACTTTTATACAAACACTCGTGAGGTAAACTAATATAGACACTTCATAAAAACACTCGTGAGGTAAAACTAATACGGACACTTTATACAAACACTCGTGAGGTATACTAATATAGACACTTTATACAAATCTCGTGAGGTAAACTAATATAGCACTTTATACAAACACTCTGAGGTAAACTAATATAGACACTTTATACAACACTCGTGAGGTAAAACTAATATCGACACTTTATACAAACACTCGTGAGGTATCCTAATATAGACACTTTATAACAAACACTCGTGAGGAAAACTAAATATAGACACTTCATACAAACACTCGTGAGGTATCCTAATATAGACACTTTATACACACACTCGTGAGGTAAATTAATATAGACACTTTATACACATACTGTGAGGTAAACTAATATAGGTACACTTTATACAAACACTCGTGAGATAAACTAATATAGACACTTTATACAAACACTGGTGAGGTAATCTAATATAGACACTTTATACAAACACTCGTGAGGTAAACTAATATAGACACACTTTATACAAACACTCATGAGGTAAACTAATATAGACACTTTATACAAACACTCGCGAGGTAAACTAATATAGACACGTAATACAAACACTCGTTAGGTAAAGTAATATAGACACTTTATACAAACACTCGTGAGGTAATTAATATAGGCACTTTATAAAAAACAATCGTGAGGTAAATAAAATAGACACTTTTAACAAACACTCGTGAGCTAAATTAATTACAGACCACTTTATAACAAACACTCGTGAGGAAACTAATATAGGTATTTATAAAAACACTCTGAGGTAAATTAATATAGACATTTATAAAAACCACACTGAGGTAAATTAATATAGACATTCATACAAACACTCTGGAGGTAAATTAATATAGACACTTTATACAAATACTCGTGAGGTAAATTAATATAGACACTTTATAAAAACACTCTTAAGGAAAAACTAATATCGACACTTTATAAAAACACTCGTGAGGTAAACTAATAATAGGTACTTTATAAAAACACTCTGGAGGTAAATTATATAGACACTTTATACAAACACTCGTGAGGTAAATTAATATAGGCACTTTATAACAAACACTCGTGAGATAAACTAATAGAGAAACTTTAATAAAAACACTCGTGAGGTAAACTAATACAGACACTTTGTACAAACACTCGTGAGGTAAATTAATATAGACACTTTAAACAAACACTCGTGAGGTAAACTAATATAGACACTTCATAAAAACACTCGTGAGGTAAACTAAATACGGACACTTTATAACAACACTCGTGAGGTATAACTAATATAGACACTTTAATACAAATCTCGTGAGGTAAACTAATAATAGACACTTATCAAACACTCGTGAGGTAAACTAATATAGACACTTTATACAAACACTCGTGAGGTAAACTAATATGAACTTTTACAAACACTCGTGAGGTAATCCTAATATAGACACTTTATAAAACCATGTGAGGAAACTAATATAGACACTTATACAAACACTCGTGAGGTAAATCTAATATATAGACACTTTATACACACACTCGTGAGGTAAATTAATATAGACACTTTATACACATACTCGTGAGGTAAACTAATATAGACACTTTATACAAACACTCGTGAGGAATAACTAATATAGACACTTTATACAAACACTGGTGAGGTAAACTATATTAGACACTTTATACAAACACTCGTGAGGTAAACTAATATAGAACACTTTATACAAAACACTCTGAGGTAAACTAATATAGACACTTTATACAAACACTCGGAGGTAAACTAATATAGACACGTAATAAAACACTCGTAGGTAAATAATATAGACACTTTATACAAACATCGTGAGGTAAATTAATATAGCACTTTATAAAACAATGTGAGGTAAATAAATAGACACTTTTAACAAACACTCGTGAGGTAAATTAATACAGACACTTTATACAAACATCGTGAGGAAAACGAAAATCGACACTTTATACAAACAGTCGTGTGGTAAATTAATATAGACACTTTTATAACACACTGTGGGTAAATTATATACGACACTATTGTACAAACACTCATGAGGTAAATTAATATAGACACTTGTACAAACACTCGTGAGGTAAATTAATATAGACACTTGTCAAACACCTCGTGAGGTAAATTAATATAGACACTATGTAACAAACACTCGTGAGCGTAAATTAATAGAGAAAACTTTATAGCAAAACACTCGTGAGGTAACCTAATATAGCACTTTAAACCAAACACTCGTGAGGTAAACTAATATAGACACTTTGTAACAAACACTCGTGAGGTAAACAAATATAGACACTTTGTACAAACACTCATGAGGTAAAAACTGCACTTAAACCTTAGGCAAACACTCATTAAGGTAAATGAATATAGACACTTTGTACAAACACTCATGAGGTAAACTGATATAGACACCTTAGACAAACACTCGTGAGGTAAATAATATAGACATTTTGTACAAACACTGTTGAGGTAAACAAATTTAGCACTTTACACAAACACTATCTGTGGGTAAATTATATACAGACACTTTGTAAAACACTCGTGAGGTAAACAATATAGACACTTGTACAAACACTCGTGAGGTAAATTAATACAGACACTTTAAACAAACACTCGTGTGGTAAATAATATAGACACTTTAATACAAACACTCGTTGTGGTAAATTAATACAGACACTTTGTACAAACACTCGTGAGGTAAACTGATATAGACATTTATACAAACACTCGTGAGGAAACGAGATGATCGACACTTTATAAAAACACTCTTGGGTAAATTAATAGCAGACACTTTGTACAAACACTCGTGAGGTAAAACGAATATAGACACTTATATAAACACTCGTGAGGTAAACTAATATAGACACTTAATATAAACACTCGTGAGGTAAACGAATTAGACACTTATATAAACACTCGTGAGGTAAACAAATATAGACACTTTATAAAAAACACTCGTGCGGTAAACTAATATAGCCTTTATAAAAACACTCGTGAGGTAAATTAATATAAGGCACTTTTACAAACACTCGTGAGGTAAATTAATATATGCACTTTATACAAACACTTATGCGGTAAACTAATATAGGCACTTTTATGAAAACATCTCAGTGAGGTAAATTTATATAGACACTTTTAACAAACACTCGTGTGGTAAATTAATACAGACACTTTGTCACAACACATCGTGTGGTAAATTAATATAGACACTTTAAACAAACACTCGTGTGGTAAATTAATACAGACACTTTGTAACAAACACTCGTGAGGTAAACGAATAGACAACTTAATATAAACACTCGTGAGGTAAATAATATTGGACTTTATAAAAACACTCGTGAGGTAAATTAATAAAGGCACTTTATAAAAACCTCGTGACGGTAAATTAATACTAGACACTTTGTACAAACACTCGTGTGTAAATTAATACAGACACTTTGTACAAACACTCGTGTGGTAAATTAATAAAGACACTTTGTACAAACATCTCGTGGGTAAATTAATACAGACACTTTGTACAAACACTCGTGAGGTAAACGAAAATAGACACTTATATAAACACTCGTGAGGTAAACTAATATTGGCACTTTATAAAAACACTCGTGAGGTAAAATTTAAAAATTAAATAAAAAAAGCAAAAACTTTAAAAACACTCGTGGGTAAATTAATATAGACCTTTGTACAAACACTCTGAGGTAAATTAATATAGAACTTTGTACAAACACTCATGAGGTAAATAGATATAGACACTTTGTACAAAACACTCGTGAGGTAAATTAATATAGAGCACATTAGTCAAACACCTCATGAGGTAAATTAATATAGGACACTTTTACAAAGACTCTGAGGTAAATTAATATAGACACTTTATAAAAACACCTTGAAAGTAAACTAATATAGACACTTTATACAATAACACTCGTGAGGTAAAACTAATATAAGTCACTTTTAGAAAAACACTCGTGAGGTAAAATTAATATAGACACTTTATACAAAACACTATCGTGAGGTAAACTAATATAGACACTTTATAAAACACTCGTGAGGTAAATAATATAGACACTTATACAAACACCTCATGAGGTAAATTATATAGACACTTTTATACAAACACTCTGAGGTAAACTAAATATGACACTTTATAACAAACACTCATGAGGTAAACTAATATAGACACTTTATACAAACACTCGTGAGGATAAACTAACATTAGGCACTTTATAAAAAACACTTGAAAGTAACTAATATAGACACTTTCTACAACACTCTGTGAGGTAACCTATATAACGTAGGATATGATAGACCTAGATTGTATCATTTTAACAAACACTTCGTGAAGGTAAATTAATATAGCACTTTGTACAAACACTCGTGAGGTAAATGAATATAGACATTTCTTTGTAGCAAAACACTCATGAGGTACAAACTAATATAGACACTTTAGTACAAACACTGGCATGAGGTAAACTGATATAGACACTTATACAAACACTCGTGAGGTAAATTAATATGACATTTTGTACCAAACACTGTGAGGTAAACAAAATGTAGACACTATACAAACACTCGTGAGGAATAACATAAACGACACTTTATACAAACACTCGTGTGGTAAATTAATATAGACACTTTTATACAAACACTCGTGTGGTAAATTAATACAGACACTTTGTACAAACACTCGTGAGGTAAACTGATATAGACACTTTATACAAACACTCGTGAGGAAAACGAAGATCGACACTTTATAGCAAACACTTCGTGAGGTAAACAAATATATGACAACTTTATATAACACTCGTGAGGTAAACAATATAGACACTTTATAAAACACTCGTGAGGTAAACTAATATAGACACTTTATAAAAAACACTCGTGAGGTAAATTAATATAGACACTTTATAAAAACTCGTGAGGTAAACAAATATAGGCACTTTATAAACAAAACATCGTGAGGTAATTAATATAGACCTTTGTAAACAAACACTCGTGAGGTAAAATTAATAAGACACTTTGTACAAACACTCGTGTGGTAAAATTAATACGATCCTTTATAAAAACACTCGTGATGGTAAATTAATATACGGCACTTTATACAACAAACACTTGCCGTCGAGGTAAATTATATATAATGCACTTTATACAAACACTTATGCGGTAAACCTATATAGCACTTTATGAA